>BMAW01113321.1:0-17150 GCA_019974015.1 Nephila pilipes
AAGGAAATGTCCGTTGAAGACAAAAGTTAGCTGATAGGAAAATTATGTACAGAATGGAAAATGGTTAAAATTTCAGAAAATTTGAATGATTTTTTTTCAAAGATGCATAGTTACAAAGTAACAAGTTCAATAAGTTGTTGACTCACCTCTAGCCTGGATGCAAGCTACCATACGACGTGGCATAGAGTGATAAACCTTCCTAATGGTCTCCTGCGGTATTTGTGGGCAAATTTGCACCAATTGTCGGCTAGGTCATCAACATTCCCGGGTAGATACAGTCGCCTTCCAATCATATCCCAGACATGCTCGATTGTAGTGCGATCTGGCTGGCCAAGGAAGTGTTTGACAAGCATTAAGACAGTTCATTGCAACACGTGCCGTATGTGGTGTGGCATTATCTTGCTGAAAATTAAGGCTAGGGTACTACAAAAGGAACAATAGCAAAACAGGTCTCAGAATGTCGTTGACGTACTGCTGTGCTGTAAGTGTGCCTCGAATGACTACCAAAGGGGTCAGCGATCAAGGGAAATGGTACCCCAGACAATAAATCCTGGTTGAGGGCCTGTGTGGTGTTTATTAGTGAAAGCAGGATTGACTCGCTACCCTGGGAATCTCCAGACACGTCTTCGATGATCGTCAGGACACAGTTGGAAGTTGGGTTCGTCGCTAAACACTATACGTCCCCAGTCAGCATCATTCCAACCTGATCGAGCCAAGCACCAATGTAATCTTTCTCGACAGTGGGCAGTCGTGAGTGGCAGGTGGCGTAGCGGGCAGTACGAGCGTAGATTTCACTCTATCATCCATCTGTGAAGGGTCATGGTGGATACTCTTGTGCTGGTCACACGTCTGATAGTTAATAGCGATGAATCAGGTGTTGTAACAGCTAATCTGACAATCACTCTGTCCTCCCGATCAGCTGTGGCCCTAGATCGACTACTACTATCATGACGCTGAAATCTGCCATTATCCACCCATTCTTTCCAGCATCTACTAATCGCCCCATCGTTTCGACCCATATGAAGAGCGATTCTTTGATTTGCCTAACCTGCCTCTTTCAATCCAATGATACGACCTCGTTCAAACTCAGACAGTTGCTCCTAATGAGCTGGAATAAGGCGGCGAGTCATTTTCTCTGTCGTTGAAAGGTATCCTAAATCGCAATACAACAGAAAATTTGACCATCAGATTGAGAATCGCTTCTTATATACACCTGCTGAGTGCGCAATTCCGATGCGCTGTAGCTCTCGTTGTTCATTCATTGGATACCAAATTTTATTCATTTGCATGTTCAGTCTAATTGTTTTTGCATACGAAATTTCATTACAATCGGACACTTCCTTCTTGGTGTTTCGTTTTTTTTGGTTAATAATTTAAGAATAATTTAAAATATTTAAAAAGACAAAAATCCAGAAAGAAATTTAACAATGAAAGAAAAATAACTGAAAATATGGAACCCTGCAAGTCAAAAAGCAATATCGGGCTGAGGACCGATTAAGCGGGGTTAAACTAGTTTAATGGTACCAACCTTCCCCCTTTGCGACTTGGTAGGCTGAATTAGGAAATCCAAATTGCAAAAAAGTTCATGATTAAAAGATGCAAACAAATTCAGCGATAAAATATACAAAAATAAAATCTATAATTCTAAAAATTATCAACAAATCAAAATATAAATATTACTTACAATATATATATATATATATCTATGTTTATATTTGTATTTGTATATATATATATATATATATATATCATATACATATATATATATACATATATATGTATATATACTTTTATATATGCATTTGGTACCAAATAATTTTACTTTTATGCAATAATGCAAAAAATAGAACAGAATTATCTATATAATTATATAGGAATCACGTACAGTTCTTATGGAATCTTACTAGAGAAGAAATGTAGACTTTATTTCTACAATGTAATATGAAGAATTTTTCCTTTTTGTTTTTATTTGTAACTTCTACCTCGGATGATTCTCTCAAAGGCATCTTTCGTGGTACTGTTCCATCAATAAATTCCTTAGCGTACATTTAAAATTTATTTTGTTAACTTTGGAATAAGTAATTTCCGAAATTCTCCATTCTATTGCATATACAATGTTAAAGCGTTTTTTAAAATCTTAAGTAAATATCAAAGTACTTTCATTTTATAATGAATAATTTAATTTATATCTGATACTAAATTTGGTGGTTCAACGGCAAATCAGTACCTTTTTTGTTTGAAATTTTAAAATTTAAGCTATTCCTTCCTGCAGTGAAGAATTTTAATACACTTGATTCATATCTCACAAAAAAAAGTATTATGTATATTAGACAAGTGAATTTCCTCATATTAACCTTTTTTTTTTATCTTTCCGTAGCAAAACATTAAGCCTTTGAAGAACGGATAAAACCAGGATGTGTACGAAATCTATTATAATTAGGAATATTTCCAAAAGGTACTTTAAACGAAAAAACAGAATCTGCATAAGTTTTGGGGAAAAAAGAATTATATACATTTAATGTTCAAAAAGTAAATAAGACGAACAATATGTAACCCATTTGGTTTAAATCGATGTAATTGTCATGCGCTAACTCTTCGAAAGGCAGTCTTTGAAGAAAACTCCTTTGACTCGAGGAGCAAAAATATCCTAATACACCTTATATGTAATGTTACCTTACCCCCAAGTAATTTCAAACTAACCAGTGTTCATTATCTCTTCAATGGTGAAAGGAGTTTCCGAAATACATTGAAGCTATGTTACACTTAAACTCTTACGTCGAGCATGCTCAACAAGATTGTGCATTATTTATGTTTTTCAAATTTTTTATCCTTATACGCAATTTCTTTTTTAAATAAGTTTTATATGATAATAACAGCTCGTATTCAAATATATGTACATCAAAATACTTAATGTGTAATTTAAATATGTATTTTTTGACAGCGAGACTTCCATAGATTAAGGATTATGAATACGTAATAATATGTTTAGAACTGAATACTTCTCCTACAGGTAACACATGACATCAACCAGAGGACGCTGAAGATTGGAGTCAACAGCGCCAAAAACCCCCAAAAAAAAAAAAAAAAAAAAAAAAAAATGAAAATGAAAAAAAAAAAGAAAAAGAACTGTAATCAGAACGCTTTTGTTGTCCTATGTACCTGTCCTATATACATAACTTGATGTACTATTTGAATTGATGTTAATATATTACTTCATTTCTTGGGAAATCAGTCCCTTTTCGGTGTGACTAAATAATTTAATGGAACAGTTTTTTTTGCAGCTAAAATGAAATGTTTAATGCACCAGCTCCCCAGAATGACAGAAAAGGTACGTCAATTTTTTGGCATTCTTAAATAATAATTACATACTAATTCTGAATTAAAATAAGAAATTTGTTTCTTGACAGGGCATCCCTACCGGGATTAGAGCTTGCGTTTTAAATTTTAAATATACAATGAAAAACGAGAAGGAGTTGATATATTTGAATATATTTTGATTAACATGTTTGATAAATTTGATTTTGATGGTTGAAATAAAATAGCCACCGAAAGCTCTGAATTCATTCATTTATGCAAAAAGAAGCGCGCATTATAAAAAACGCCAGTTACTAAGCTTATTCCTAAAATTGAAGTAGAAATTCAAAACACAGATGTAACTGCTGAAGAGAGCGAAATTGAATATTATATAGAACAATTAAATGATACATTCGAATCCCTTAAATTAGTTGATTTGACTTATGTGGATAGACAAATTAAATTTAACTTATGCAGATATTTCTGAGTTAAGAGAATTTGTACAAGAAAGCTCAGATTGTGCAAAAAAAAGTACTGATTTTAGGTATAAGGAAGACTATACTTTGCCTTGTGAACTGATGAAAACTGAAAAAAATAGGATGAACCATTTACAAAAAGTAAAATTCTGTCTGTGGCATACAAGCCTTTCAATCCCATACGGCTCACTTGCCCCATAACGTTAATCCCTAAATTGCTTCTTCCAGAATGTTGGAAATTGGGAATATCTTGGGATATAAAAATAGCCTGAAGATATTATTAGAAGATTCGATAAATGAAAATATGAGTTAACTGAATTAAAAAAATTAAAAACTACTCGTAGACTTTCAGATTTAGATCTTCATGAATTCAACTTGACACTCCAGACTTTCTGTGATGCGTCCAAGTAGACATAAGTGACTTGTATACCTTAAGGGCAAAAAAAGATGGGAAAGTTACTTGTCAATTAGTTCAAGCAAGATCTGGGATTGTACCTTTAAAGAGACTATCCATGCTACGGAATGAATAACTCGCATGTAATATTGGAGGTAGACTGGAAGATTCAACGAAGAAACATTTAAAGTTGGAAAATGTTAAATCAGTTTCCTGGAGTGACTCTATCAACAAAGAAGGACGTTTGATGACTTTTGAGACCAACCAAATTAACAAAATAAGAAGACTATCAGAAACTTCTGATTGGAAGTTTGTTTCTGGAATACATAATCTAGCAGATTTGCCGTAAATAGGATGCTCGGTAAAATCTCTATTGAAGGAACAAGGTACAAAGGACTTTTTGGCTTAGAGAATCCAAAAATGAAATTAGAGAAAAATGGCCAGATTTCGAACTCAAACATGATGAAAATGTTATTTATGCCGAGGAGAAGAATATTGTAGTATCCTCTTTGAATAAGGAAAATGACGAATTTTATAACGATATATCTTCCTACAAAAGAATGATTAGAGTTACAGGTTGGATTTATAGATTTTATGAAAATACTAAAACATGTAACAAGAAAACAGAATTGTCTGAGGAAGAACTTAAGTAAGCTGAACTTAAAATATTGAAAAATGTTCAAGAATACTCATTCAAAGGTAAGAAAATGTAACGACTGAAATCCTTGTCGACATTTAAAAATGCTGATGGGAATTTGAGCAACCAAACGAAACTTATAATGCGAGAATACTATGACAATTTTAAAATTTTAATTGTTGTACCATCTGATCACAATGTTATCAAGGGTCTTATCTTGTGCAAACACCAATAGATGGGACATCCTGGAGTACAATTCCTTTACAATACAAGAGAAAAATTTTCTCTCAGAGATATCAAATATTTGGATAGTGAAGAGTAGACGAACTATAAAAAAAGGTAACCAAAACCTGTATAATTTGTCAACGATTTAATGCCTGAAAACCAGAAATACCAGAAGATCATGAAAAACGTTCCATTTTTGAAGTCAGTGGAGTGGATGTTGCGGGACCCTTAATATCAAGAGATAACAAGGTGTGGATCTTGATTTTCACTTGTGCGATTATAGAGCGGTGCATTTAGAATTTTTGATATCTCTTTCAACAGGTAATTTCATGCTCGCTCTGAGAAGGTGCATAACATGCAGAAGACGCCCGACGATTATTACTCGGATAATGGAACAAATTTCGTCGGAACCGAAAACGCTCTAAAGAATATCAATCCAGGGAGATTGAAAGCATCCTTTTTCATCAGTTTCCAGGAAATTTATAATTTCACCCCATCATGGAGCTGCAGACATGATGGGGTGAAGTTTGGGAGAGGTTGACAGGACTCATAAAAAATTTTTGAGAAAAGTCTTAGGTTGCACCTCCTTGAACTATCAAGAAATCGAAACAATTTTATGTGACTGTGAAAACCAATTAAATTCCAGACCTTTAACCTATGTTAGTGACGATCCAGACTATCTATGCCCACTAACATCTGATTTATTCTTAAAAGAAACACGTAATAGTAGTAAAATGGACTTGGACAGAATAAAATTAATTGATAAGACAGAACTAAACAAGCTACTAGTGTATAGAATAAGACTGATGTCAGATTTACGAGCCATATTTTGTAACGAATTCTACTATTACTACAACGATCGGTTCCATTAAAGATAAAGAAATCAAAAACAAATGTACATTCCTAAAATTGGTGACATTGTTTTAATTTGGAATGATAACCTCAAAAGAATTTATTGGCCCTTGAGAAGAATACTGTTAATCTATTAAGCGAAGATAAAATAATAAGAAGAGCCATGGTTAAAACTAAATCGGGTTTCTGAAACAGGTCCATTCAGAAACTATGTACCTTAGAATTGGATGGAGGAAACTTGACCAACGAGGACAAGGGTCCAGATACTCCAGAAGATCATCCAGAAAAAATAGACAATCCTGACTCTACTAATGCTACTATCAGAGCTGTACGCATAGTTCGATCACCATCCTGTACCTACTATAAAATATTGAGTTTCGCCCAGAAACTCAAAGGGGGGGGAGTGTTTAGAACTGTATACTTTTCCAGCAGACTCTCACCAGAGGACGCTTTTGATTGGAGTGAGCAGTGTCAAAACAGCACGATCTTTAATTAGAACTAGAGAACGCTTTTTGCTCTCCTATATAATCGATATCGTATCTTGTAGCACTATGTATAACTGTTGCAGTTTTGTAATTAATGTCAATACATGTTTTTATTTGGAAGGAAGTGCAGAACTTTATTTGAGTGGATGATCAATTTATATTTATTGCAGCTAAAAGTTTAATGCACTAGCTCCCCGAATGACAGAAAAGATATGTCAAATTTTGATATTCTTAATCAATATTCACATACAGATTCTGAATTAATACGAAAAATTTGTTTCTTGACAAAATACTTTATTATCTCACTGTACATCCTCGCGCCAAGCTTCAGTGTAAATGAATTTTGATTAACCAGCGTTTCAACGCAGGCGTCAAACACTCAAATAAGTTCGGTTTCAGATAGAAAGTGGATGACCCTGAGAATAATAAATTGACAATTTTAAATGAAAATAAATAATTGCAAAATTGTTGTACAAAAATATGCTTATGAGATAATAATTGTGTTTGCAGCAACTGATGAAAAATCCTTTTATGGCAAAATAGACTCTGGAACATAAAAGACATGAAGTTTGATTTCCTTTGCTGGTTCCCTGTTTTCCAGCTGCGAAGGTCATAGGAGCTCTTTTTAAAGGGATCTGGAGGATGCAACGAGGCCTTAAAATAATTCATTTTATAACCACTTTTCGTTGGTATTTGAATACCTTTCTTCTGTTTGTTTGATGAAGGAAGGTGATCAGTTCTAGGGGGTTTAGTTGTATTGTTGCTGTGAGCTATTTATCTGCTTTGTGAATTTTAACCTTTTCTTGATTTTAACCTTTTCTTTCTAAGATTTGAATTGTTAGATTCAACTTTGGTTTTCTCTAAAGTAGAATAGAAGTGAGGAATTGGCTTAACCGACCGAATTTGTTCATCCTGAACTTTTCGAAGACGTTTTAATAACTTTTGGGTCTTGTTTCTTTCACTTGTAACGGGTAAAGAAATTGATAAATTAAAAGAAAATTTGAAGCAATAACCTAAACCTTATTAGTTAGGTAATTTGGTATAACAACTCAAACCCTTATAACGGGGTTTCAAGTCTTAGGCTATTGCTTCCAAATTTCTTTTAATTTATCAATTTTTTTGGTTATTACTTTATTGTTTTTACTCATGTAATATAGGCCCTGTATATCATTTGAAATGCACAGCTAAATTGCTATTATGTACATATTTAATTTATCTTTTTTCACAACATTAAAAAAATCAGTAGTATTATTAGATATGTTGTAAATTTTATGCCCATTGTGCAATCTTCTCAAGTATGAATTCATATCCCCAGTGAAAAGCAAATACCATTAATTTTAAAAAGAAAGCAAAACTGTATAATTTCCACATACCCTTTTTTAATTGTTCTTTAAATGTGAAACCCTTTTTAGGATGTTTTGGAGCCAAGAACTTATTGAAATAGATTTATGTCAAGAAGTAAAATGACTAGGAAATCATCATTAAAAATAGTAAATATATTAATTCGAAAATAACATAGTACTGACTCTATATTAAATTTACAAATCAGAAGGAAATTTTCAATTTGAAGTTAATATAGAGTCTCTGTTAGAAATTATGCTGAAGAAAATTTAAATGAATACATAATAAAAGAAATATTTACTATGATGAAAATCACTCTGCTCTGAAGTATGAAAAAATTTAAAAAAAAAAAAATGATGTGCTGGTAATTGTTCTTTTACAAAACTATTACTTATCAATGTTACATTAACCTGAATTATATTTTATGGTCCGGCAGAATCAAGCAATTCCTTTTTAAAAGAAGAAAGATATCTTTTACGGAAAAGTAACTTTTTAACTTTCCTGGGCATTAAAAAGTATCACTAAATGTTGATAAGTTCATTTTAAGTAGCTTCAGACACCACTTTTTGATTGATTGATAAAATATTAATTTCGAAGTAAGAAGCGATGCGAGGACTTAGGTGATGGAACTCGTCATTTTGAGTCTCGGTCAAGTGACGAGGACGTCTTCTGAGCTGACAAACGTTTTTCCATGTCTCCTCACCACGAATTGCCAGGGTCGGTTTGGAAGCCTCAACATATTTAAAATGCATCATCCTTGTTACACGGTGGGTCATTGCTGACATTATCACTCAAACCTTTGACTCCCCGGAAACTATTCCGGCCACCCACAAGCTTGCGATCATGACCACTAGGCTACTACGGCCACTAATTATAGTAGAACTACATGTTCTATTACTTGTTGAAAAATTATAATTAATAGAACATATAGTTCTGTGGCATTGTGTCAATTCAATAGGAATAAAATTTAAGTATACAATTTGACTAATTGCAACACGATGAATAAATGTATGCAGAAAAATTTTCTTTTACAAAATCAATACTAATTAAATATACTTATGTAAAGTGTTAAATAATAATCCTTATATTAATTGCTCAGTTAAATTATATTTTATTATTTTATTGCTCATAAAATTATTTTCGTATGTAACTTATGGCAACATTTCTTTTGATAGATACCCAGTAATACTCCTTGCACTTTTAAAAATTTTATCTATTTATTCCCTGCAATATTTAGTTTATCTATTATTATTATTTTGTTATTGCCATTAATGTTTTCCTCATAAAAATAAATATAATTTGCATCTTTAATATTCAGCACATTAAATAACCTATTAACCTAAACCCTATTTTCCTGTAATTTTTTTTTTTACTGGGAAAAGATAAACTGCTTAGATTTCTTTAGCATTTAAACAAATGGTTAGATCTCTTTCCTTCTTTTGATTTCCTTCCTAAAAACGACAACAATACCCCCAATGCAATAAATCTATGAGCCTTTTCCCTTTCTACTTTTACAACTGTGAAACTCCACATTTTCTATAATTACCACATTTCCTCTTTATCGATATGAAAGAAGTGTTACAGAGATATTTTTACTGTCTATCTTGGAATTCTCTCAGCAAAATAATACCCAACAGCCTTGTAATAGGAAGCGCCATTTATGAACGTTAACTATCTTTCATAACTTCTCCGAGAACGGGCTTAAAAATCATATTTATTATTGTCATCACTATAAAAAGTTACACATTTTCTAATTTTGAAAATACGTTACTATTTTGTTACTGTTTTATTTTTAATTTTTAAATTCGAAAGAGGCATTCGTTTTTGGTTCTGTATTAAAAATATTTGATGCTTTGGATAAGTTCATTTTTAATCAAAATATTTTTAGGAATGTTTTTCGAACGTTTTTTGTTGATTGATTTTGATAATTACCTTTATGTGAAAATATCACGAAAAAATCTAGCATTCGACCCTCTCGAAGAATAAGATCCGATATCGCTTTAGGATCAATTTGAACATTTCCTTCAGTCTCTTGAAAGCATTATTCCTTTCATTTTTTGTCCAATATTTAACAAAATTAAATTATAAAGGGGGAAAAAACCCATTGAAAAGAATAATCCTCTCATAAATATCTTAAGAACTCTTTTCATATTACGGAAAATCTTGATAGTTAAAAATATTTAAAAATAAATTAAATTTTAATTATTAGCTTTCCCTGAAATTATGAAACGTTCTAGTTACAGGGGGAAATTGCATATCTGGCTTTAAATCAATATTTTATTTATTATACATACTGGTTTGTAATAAATTATAATGTATTACAATCTATGTATGTGAAATTATTCGTTTATTATATTATAAAACTATTCGAAATATTTAGCAAAATATTTTTAATATGTAATATGTATATATACCTAAGTTTAGTTTTAGATTTGAATATAATAATTCTTAAAATTCTGTACAGTTATGTGCTCAATTCTAAAATCACTTCAGCACCAGTAGCAAACCCCACAGCTTTACCTGACTGCATTCTGCTGCCTTAAACGTGATCCGACTTCTGATCGATGCTTCAGCCCCTGAAATCTGACGTGCAAAGTGACTTCATCTAGTGCTCGCGAAGATAAATAATTTGACGCGGGCTCAAAGTGACACACAACGCTTAGTACTCCCCCGACACCTGGCACCGATGCTATTTAGACAGCGTGATCATTTCCCCATCAGGCGTTACAGAAATCTGCTCCAAGTGATCATCTCCTCAAGCGTGCCATGATCTACGATGGGCGGTCGTGTTATCTTCACAGTTGCACGGTTTCATTTCGCACTACTGCATGTTATGCCTCCTTCCTGGAGTACAGTTTGTTGTAAAATGTATGAGTGCTCAATTATCTGGCAGTAATTATGTATCATAATGCGTTTGCATGGCCTTGGATTTATCTTATCAGAAGTGGAATCTGTATAGGTATATAAAAACGTGTGGGAAAGTTATGTCGTGTAGTTTATCACTTAATGTTATCTAAATTCATTTATCATTGTATGGTTTAGTGGATAGCATGAGTAAATTTAATCTTTAATGATTCTGTCGTTATTTGAACAATATTGACGTAAAAACTTTGGAATTTAAGATTTATGACTCAGAAATATCTATAATGATACCAATATGTCTCATGTATTTGTTATTTCCAAAAATAATTTCAGTTATGAAACTGAAACGACTGAAGAAATTTCTGATATATTTTTTTTCATAACTTCTTTGTATATATTTTTTCAAAAGCACTTCAAGTGCTATGGCTTTCACTAAAAGTAAAAAGCAAATTCAAAGGTCTGGTTAAATGATTTCAATACATTTAGGGCTAAATCGGATTAAATAAAAATATCTAAACAGCTCTTTCTTTTATATTTCGGCTATTTTTTTTATTTCATAATCCTTTCTGTTAATTTTTAGAAATAAAAACAACTTTCATTGAGTACGTGAAATAATACTTATTTTTGTATAATTGTTATGAATATAGTGAGCCCTTAAAAATGCTCGCGTCGATCATTAGAAATCTCCACTAGAGCTTACTCATAATATTTTTTTGCAATTTACGTATGGGAGGGAAGAAATCTGCAATCACTTTATATGAAATTTAAATAATATAAATAAAAAAGGTAATACTTCTCATTCTGAGTTCGTTAAATTTTATTAAAGAATTCTTAAAGAATATTGAAAATGATTAAATTTGAAAGATATTGAATGAATTAAAAACATAGTTATTGCATATTATTGTATTTTAAAATGGAATTTTTAATAATTTATTTTATTAAATATTTAAATAAGAGTATGTATTTAATTTAACTGTCACATTTCGAAGGAAAATTCATCGTTTTGCAATCCAACACATGAGCGATATTTCACAGTAGAAATTATTTGACTTGTGATTGCAGTATTTCAGATTCTTTTTCTGCTTGAAGCTTCCGATGATACGAGTAGATGTTAGCACTACAAACGCTTCATTATTGAAACTATTCATTTAAGTTTTTTGATTGCATTGTAATATTTCCAACAAAGGATAACCATTTTTGAACTTTAAATTCTGATCTTCAAATTTCCACTCTTGAAATTCTTTCAATGCTTTTGCATAATCCTCAATTTTTAAATGTCGAAGAAAAATTACTTAAAAAATTTGGTAATATTAGACGGATCAAAAGAAAATATGACACATCTTTCAAATGGGCAGTTATAGTTAAGTTGACGACTTCGAATATTTTGAAGCTTCGACGGGGTTCTTCCCTGCACAGTCATGGCCTATTCCAGTATCGGAAAAAATTCATCTTGTCCATGAAAGTCTGTGTCTCTATCTGTTATTTTCATGTTCAAGCCTTTTTTCGCAAGCGCTGTACTTAATTTAAAAAAAAAAAAAAAACTTGTTACGACAACAGAAAAATATTTCTTTTTGGATTAAAGAATTCTCACAATGCAGCGTGATAATATATATAATCTCGCAATATATATACAACGTATTTCGAAACTCATGGGCAAATATTTAAGGGGCGATAGAAAACATCTAAACAAGCAATTTTCACCGAACAATGCACCGGCAGAGAACAAGCGGCGGAACGCTAGACGGCGCTGAATGGAAAGCATAAAGCGTGAGTTTTCTTACACATTGTCATTTCTACCGTGGATTAAAGGAGGTATGGTTTTTTCCTTGTTACTGTACTATACGAGTGTGTGAGGGAGGAGTAGCACTCGCATTTGTGAGTGTGTTTAAAAGATTCAAGTAATCACAAATTAACAAACATGATTTCGCCACAAATTCAAATCTTTTAATTATCATTGCTAACCAATGTATTTGTTAGCAAGTTTTAGCGTCTATATTAAAAATACAGAGCTTACTTATATATTATATTTTGCTTTAATTTATGTATGTTTTAAGCCGATAATAAATAAAAGGCTGAATTTGCATTTGAGCTTTTTTTTTAATTGTCACATATATTGATAACGAAAAATGGATACAGAATTGATAAACATTTTAAATTCTGAGACTCATATTTTAATTACATACAAGGTCTTGTTTAGAAATTAATTAAACTCGTGTGCAACGCTGGTTGTTTAAGCCGTTAAAAATAAACAAACACAAATATCTTTAAGTGAATATTTGTAGATTTACATTTAGGCATATTTAAAAAGTTTTGATTCAAACATTCCAAATTTTAAGGTGATTAT
The DNA here is from genome assembly GCA_019974015.1 of Nephila pilipes. Classification (NCBI taxonomy): domain Eukaryota; kingdom Metazoa; phylum Arthropoda; class Arachnida; order Araneae; family Nephilidae; genus Nephila; species Nephila pilipes. The sequence goes on from BMAW01113321.1 coordinate 12,911, forward strand.
TTCCCTATGAATTCGAGAAAAGTCCATTTTATTTCTGTTATTGTAGCTCCATAATTGAATTTTACCATTTACAACAGGATAAAAATAATTTACTTTTGCGTTGATCAAAATGTATGTATGCATAGGACCTATTATTCATATATTTGAAACAGTTTCTCTTACAATATTTAGCTAGTATTCCAAGGAGGAAGGATCAAGGAGTGATAAGAGGATATTCTTCAAAAATAGAGAGGATGTGTTTAAAAAAGTTAATGTTCATCAAAAATCCAATTTATTGGTTTGATGTCAAAATATCTGACATATGCGTAGATCTTTAAGCAAAAATAGTTTCTCCAAATATTTATTAAATTGTGAATCCTATGGTTCAAATGAAATGATAAAAAATATTATTTTTGTCACAAATAATCCAAATAAAATACTCAAAGTTAAAACGGGAATTTAACAAAAAGATTCTCAGACAAAGGTAAAAATAAACATACGATGAACTGGTGTCGTTACATAAAATAGATGTAAACACTGAGTAAAAATAAATTCCGAAATACTTACCATTTTTTTTTTCAGTTAGGTTAATGCATATCAGAATAACTTAATAAAGAGGAGCAGATACCTAATTGAGTCCCTAATCAAATATTATTATAAGAAATCCTACTTATATGTGAGTTACTCTAAGTAAATCAGTTCAGATTAGTAGTTCTGAATCAAATAGACATCTAGTGACAGGATTCAAGTTAAATATTCACACTCAGTCTTTCGCCTCATAGTTACTGGATCCAATATAATGATCCTGTGAATCTCTCCAATTTCTCTATCTCCCTTATTCTTATTCTATTCTCTACACTTCATAAATAGTGTTTAGCTAATTTATGTATGTCACGTTTCGTTTCACAAGGCTAGGTTCTCATTTCAAACATCTTAGCAAAGTAGTCCCAGAAGTTAGTTAAAGGCAAATGCGAGTGAGAAATCATTAAAAATGCTTGCAAAAAGACGTTTAGTTCTATTTTTTCGTGTTTCGTGCGTAGTTTTCGTATTGTATTCGTGCTTCATAGAAAGTAAGATTCATCAGAATTCGACTGGTGTATGTGATAAATATCAGAATAAATTATTGATCATTTGGATATTTTTCTATAACAATGTATTACACTTATGCATGTTTTCATTAAGTGTCATTATTTCCAACTCTAGCAACCCAAATCCTTATTACGCTTGAAATAAAATTACAATAAGATTAATAAGAATAACTATCAATTTCAGAGCTAAGGAGCACAGTATATCCGGAACAACATTAGAAAAGAAAAAAAAAAAAAAAAAACACCTAATGACTATCAGGAAAAAAAAAAGATCCCTCGCATCAAAAGTGCTTGCAACTCTTGAATAGCATTCAAAAGAACAAAGGAGTGAAAGAGAAAGGAAGAAATATTCTTCACCATTGTATAAATGCATTCTAATGAAACGAAGCTATACGAGTAATTTTCATCTTTCATTCGTTTCGAATGTATTTTTTTGTTTGTTCAAGCATATTCGGAAACACATACAAAGAAAAAACTACAAATATTGTACATTTCTGAAAGAGGCTGAAAAATTTACAATACGAAGATGGTTCAAGACGTACATACTTCTAACAACAGATGCCACTGCTAAAGTAAGTTAGCGGTATTACCACTGCATCTCCTCCATTAAACGGTGTGAAAAGAATTTTGACTCTTCTTCATAAATTAGGTTTGATTGCTGCAAAGTCGAGTCGACATCTCTGTTTTGTGACGATTTGTAACCGTTAAGGACAACTGGGATCATGATTATATAACGGTAATCGACAACTAATCAAAACTACGCATTACTTCCGGTGAATACTTTTCTCAAAAGGGGAAGACGGTCTAGAGGGAAAAAATAAGCTAATAAATTATTTGGTATGTGAAAAGCGTAATTCTCATTGATTTCTCAGACAATCAATAACCAATAGACAGTATTGAAGCGAGTTATACCATTTCTACCTTGCATTCCTCTTTGATGCGAGGGTGAAGTTGTTTGATATATATATATATATATATATATATATATATATATATATATGGGGGGGTTATGTATGTATGTGTGTGTGCGTATGTGTAGGTAGGTCTGTATGTGTATATAATTTATAATGTGTTTAAAATTATTCCTTTTTGGTTTTTATTGAAGAAATATTTGTCGTTAATTGTTCCTATAATTTTACTTGAAACATTTTTCTCTTTAAAGCCTTTTTCTTTGGAAAATGGAAGAAAAATGTATTTATCAGTTTTTTAAATGATAAATTACTATTAATTGTATCAAAAATTATACTGTTTTCATTCGTAAGAAGTGTGCTTAGAAGTTCTTTTTTTCTCAAATGCTAAATTTTGTTCCTTCTCTGTATTTTTGAAAATTTTAACAAAATAACATGATTTTATGGTTTTTTCGAAAATGTTTAGACAGATGATTCTTTTAAACACATTCTCATACATTTAAAACTTTGATTGGATCTGAAAGTAAGCAAGGAATACTTTTGAATAAGAAATTATTGAAAATTCTAACAGAAAAATTAATATTTTCAAAAAATATTCAGTTAAGAAATATGTATATTCTGAAATTTAGCTTTTCTTAGTGTACCAATGTTTCTTTATTTTAATAGCAAATATATTCCAAAATGTAATAAATTGCAATTAAATCTAATTATAGGACTATAAAATTATCAATTGTACGAGTAAAATGTAAATAGTTTATTAATATTTTATAATTTCATGCGTAAACTATTAAAGGATAAAACTAATGTTAATGAAGCTTTGGGAGTAAAAATATTCTTATTTACTAAAATCGTGCTTCAAAATACCTCAAGAAATAATTCATTCTTAAAATACGTTACCTGATATCAGACTTGAATCTGAAATCACACAATTCAAATACAAAAACAAAACACAATGATAAATTACATTTCTTATCATAAACTACTCTTTCCTTAATAATATTTTGCAACTTATCTTACTTTAAATTCTTAATATTATATCTAATTTACGTTCAAGTGATGAGCATTTGTTTCCCAAATATTTATCTTTTCCAAACAAACCATTAAGCATATTTATGGTACTTTAAATTATGAATTCCCTCAAGCTACGTCATTTCATTATGTAAGCAGCATTAACTTCAAGCACAAGCTATATTAATTAGTCTCGTGCATCCAGAGTTCTACTCTGCATAGTTGATTAAAAATTAATTCTGAATTCAGCATTAGACTAGTAGATTATCTAGTTACACTAACTGGGATTCATAAGTAAGTCTAAAATGCATTTGTAGAAATGTTACTGAATCTTACAGAAAACATATAAATTGAAGCAACGATTTTCTGTGCTTCTGTTGAACGTTGCATTTTGAATATTTAATTCTGAGGATTTATTTAATTCATCATCGTGGAAAATCACTTGTTTATTAATATTTCTCTTTTGCTCTTATTAATAAAATTTCAATCGTGGTTGGTTGATTGATTAGTTTCATGGGATACAGAACAACAAAGACACTATATCATAGTTGTATTCAGAAATAAGGGCTAAACATAAATTAAATTATTCCTATTTTGATAATTAAAATGAATTTCTTGTTCATAAGCCAGTCTGATTAAATATTTTTTTTTCTGATTTCATAAACACACACACACACACACACACACACACACACACACGTATATATATATATAGTTATATTAAATAAATATTATATATATATATATATATATATATATATATATGTGTGTGTGTGTGTATGTGTGCGTGCGTATGTGTGTGTAATGATTTTCCTTACATTTAATTAATTTCTTATTTATCTTACATTTTACCTTCCACAGTAATGCTGATCCCATTCCTTTGCGTATTTTAATTTATGCAAAGAAGCAATTTCCGAAAATGCTAAGATTACTATTTCCCACGGTGTGAACTCATCGGGAAATTCCCGAGCAGCAAATCAGTCTCATTGTAAAATATGTAATTACCCTTACATCTATTTATCATGTGATCTGTGTCATCCTTTATTTGAATTAACCGGAAAAACAAACAAAGAAAAAACTTGGTCTTCTTGCCTGATTACCAGAGTGAGTAGATGTGTGTAAAGTCCGTCGTTACTTTTGATATATGTGCCTCCCTTTCGTGTGAATGTAAATAAATAAATTCGTAACTCATTGACTTAATCTTTCCTTTTTATACCATAATGGGAACTTGAGAACAATTTTTTTAATTCAATATAT
>BMAW01113329.1:0-18368 GCA_019974015.1 Nephila pilipes
TCTTTGCTATTTGATCTACTTGAATGCACAAAAGTGCATCTGAAAGAAAGTGCAGAATTACTTTTTCCGTCCGATTTTTAAAAATATTCATACCCCAATTTTAATGATTCGTTTGTGAGTCAACCAAGCATTTGGAATGTTCTATTAATGTAAGAACAAATTTTTAGAATCGATTATTTCTTTATATATATATTTAATATTTATGTTTATTAATCCTTCATATATGTTTAATATTTATATTTATTTATTCCCTTTATATATATATATATTGTCTGTCTTTCTACTTTCATTTTTCTCAACTTCTTTTACGTGGAATTCTTGTTTGTAGAATTGGTTTTAAACGTATTAAGTCACGTTATTTACAGCATAATTGTTCTTTTAATTTATTTGAAAAATAGGCATTTACTAACTGTCAAAAAGAAAAGTATTAAAATTTAATGTGTCTAATTGCATTTGTAAATGTTTTGTGTAATAGAATGAATTACTTCATTTTATTGTATTTAAAGAAATTAGAAAGAATTTAAGAATAAGCCTTTATTTCTAAAATGTATTTTATAAAAACTAAAGCAAGACATAACTGATTCCAAACTTAAAAGAAAATACAGTATTGAAATAATCTGATTAGAAAAACCATGCACACATTTAATTAAATTACAGAAATTTATGTTAATAATCAGATATCTTTAATATTAATTTTCAGTATACAGCATAAAACAAACATTAAACTTCATATTAGTATAACAATTTATTCATTTTTAAAGGATTCTTTTATATCAATAAAAGTATGTACATTGTAAACACTTGTGTTATAAATTCTTTATTCTTAATTTATTTCCTATTTAAACTTAAAGAAAAAATATTTCATCTGCAAAATGAAATTCATGAATATGTACATTTTAAGTAAAAGAAATTAAGTTTTTTTTCTTCTTCATATTTCAAACAATCTCTACGTATTATAATAATGTAAAAAGCACAAAAGAGCTAAACCTGACATCTTGAAAAGTACTAATATACACATGCACCAATGACAAACAAGCCGTAATCCTTCGAGACTACTGAGGTACCATCTCATTTTGCCCTCCTTAACGCTGCGTCAAGCCTTTAAACATTGCATCATTTCACTTTAGTTCTTCTAAAATGATTTTTCCCCTGGATGCAGTGTTCCTCAGGGTTAGCATAAAGTAATCTAGAACATAAAAACAACACAGAACAGATTTGTAATGCTGTTTTATAGATGTCAATAAACAGGTCTACAAAGTACAGAGATATTTGGCTGTTTAGGGGTTACTTTTTCAAGAAAGTAACTTACATTTATGAATTATAAGTTACTTTCTAAATAATTACTTAAAAAAATGGAGGAATAAAAGATTAAAATAAGAAAAACTACTGAATAAAATTATAAACCCCAAATCATTTATAAATGATAATGTACCTTTCTTGAAATTCTTTTGATCCTAGTCTAACTACTATTCAATACGCTTTTCAAATTTTCAGAAATATGTACATTCAAAAACAGCATGAAGGTTATAATTCGCTTTATTGTTTAATACCCCTTGCCAGTGTATCCCAAATTCAGTTCGGGTAAGTCAAACGTTCAACACATGTGACCCATACCGAATTCGGGCATGAGAAATATTAATGCTTCTGTTCCGTGAAAGCCGAAATGAGTTCATTTTGAATCAACGTTTAATACGTAATACATTCATTTCAGAATAGATAATAGTAACTTGTTCTGGAGAGAGAGAAAAACTAACGTGGTCAGCTATGAATATGTGCCAAAAGAAGGAATATTTCAAACTCTGATAATCGGATTTTTATTTATTTCTCATTATCATTTTTGGAAAATTATATATATAATTTTTTTCTTTGTAAAGTCTGATTCAAATGTCGATGAAGAATACAATTTAGGTTTTTCAGGCAATAAAAAGGTGTGATGTGTACAATGCCATGTTTTGGTATACAAGCATATCTGAATGTAAAGGGCTTCTGAAATCCCTATATTCAAACGCATATTGTATTAAGTTTAGCATAAATTTATCATATTTAGCTACAAAATCACAATGCTGTTTGATTTACTTTGTTATATTTGGAATGAATTGTAAATGTTTTCAATTATTTTAACTATGTATATTAAATTTTAAAAAGTTCTTAATTAATTTAAAGTTTTTTCTTTTTAAATAATAATTTTCTAACCTTATTATTGATATAACACAAAAAAAAATTGAACAAGTATTTTTTTACTATGTTTGCTGTATTTTTCTGAAAATACATGCCACAGTTAAAGTGTTAATCTCTAATGTATATATCAGAAATTTAACAGTTTTACATTTGAACCCTTCAGTTTTGTTCTCGAAATTATATGAATTAACCAATTCTTTACTATTTCATTTCGACTTGGAAGCAGGCAATCATATGATGATTAGCTTCTTATTTAACCATCAACTTAACTTTTAAAGGGAACTATACATTTTACTTCTTAACAGGATAATCACAAATACAAAATGAAACAACAAACACAATTTTAGGGTACAATCAAAGAATAACAGGCATAACAATGTTTAGATTTTCCATTTTTAATTACCTGCCTAAAGTTACTATTATCTAACCGTTTTCAAAAACTTGATGCAAGACAACTTCTAAGTCTTCGTTTATTTGACAAAAAAAAAAATACAATCTCGGAGCACATTTTGCTCACTATTAAAACTTTCATTTATAGCATAGATTACAGTTCAGGCGAAATTGAGGCACTAATCCTCCCGTAGCTTGGAGTGAAAGTTACGGAGTATCAACTCGGGTATTTTCCTCATCGCTAATAGACTTTAAATAGTTTCTGAACTGTGTTCCCCTTCAATGAATCCTTTGAATCGTTTTGGGGAAAATAGATGTCTGATTATGAGCAAAAGACATTAATACCTCTGATAAATCATAATTGAAAAAAGATTCTAGAATTATTGAAATTTTTCTAAACTTAAAAAATCTGAACAAAGAGGCTCAAATAATTGTAAGACACACCCTATAGCAAGTGTTAGAGTGATCCCTCTAACTTTAGAATATCCTAAAAGTTTTTTTTTATTCAACATTTGCAAAACAGTTTGGCGAGACATCTCTGAATAGAGATTAACAGATTATTTTAAAATATCGAAAATGACACTTTTCGAAGGACAGAATCAACAAAAGGAGGACAACTGGTCACCTTAATAATAAATATCTAATGAAAAATACTTAAGTTACAGATAGAAAGCTATTCAGTATATCACTTATTATTGAAATACAGACATATTTATGATAATTTCAGTATCATTTAAAAAATTTCATTTGATTATTCATTAGAACATAAAAAAGTTTTATTTAAAAAAAAATATATTAATACAATTCTGAAGTTCAACAATGCATACTTAATGTTACACATTTTCTGTATACCTGCATAAAAATAAGAAAACCTGCCAGTAAAATACATAACTAAATCTTTTCTATCAACATTTCAATGGCTATATATACCTTTTGTATAAATATCAAATCATTTGTTTTTCTTTAGAATGAATGGCATAATGTTGACTTAAGTGATGTTTGAGATTAAATGCTTTGGAACATGCATCACACTGATAGGGTTTTTCGTTGGTATGACCCCGATAGTGTTGAGTCAAATTACCTTTGCGTTTAAAGGATTTGTTACACAAATCGCAAACATATAATCGTTCATTCATATGCATTTTATAGTGCTGATTTAAATAAGATTTTCGAACGAAAGATTTTTGACACACATCGCACACATAAGGCTTATCTTCAGTATGGATAATATAATGTTTACTTAAGCAGTACTGTGCATCAAATGCTTTTTTGCATATATCACACACAAAAGGTTTTTCATTTGTATGGATTAAATAATGCCTAGTCAATAGATATTTTCGATTAAAACCTTCACCACATAAATCACACACATGTGGTTTCTCATTTGTATGAATGAGATAATGTTGTCTAAGTTGAGATCTCTGATTAAATGTTTTGTTACATATTTCACATGCAAATGGTTTTTCATTGGTATGAATCAAACGATGATTGACTAAATCCGTTTTCCGAATAAATCCTTTATTACACAAATCACACACATGAGATCTTTCATTCGTATGGATGAGGTAATGCTGTTGTAAATGTGATTTCCGATGAAATGCTTTGCCACAAACATCACATATATGGGGTTTAACATAATCAGGAATATGGATATGCTTAATATGCCGATTCAGATGAGAGCTCCGATTGAAAGCTTTGTTACACTTATCACATACATGAGGCTTAACATTTGTGTGAATGAGATAGTGACTCGTTAAATCTGACTTCAGTTTGAAACCTGCTCTACATAAAACACATACAAAACGATCTTCTTCGTTGATACACACATTTTTTCCATTAAACTGAGCCATATTCTATATAGTTTGTTTATTACCTTAATTCCCTTAGAACGTCCAAGTAACGTTTTACAAAAAGTTCGAAATTCTATGACTCACCACTTGTGTCATACATGCAAATTTTTCATACGAGATGAAAAACAAAACATCATTTTTATTGAATTCTTCAAACCACTGCAGGAAAGAAAGAATTTAAATCTGAAGAATCAAGTTCAGACGTGAAAACAATAAATTTTAAATGAAACCGCATTTTTTGAAAGCAACAGAAAAATTTGTTATCTTTTGACTGATTGATTCTTGTGGGATATAGAGCAACAAAGTCTATGATCCCTTTTTAAAGATGTTTTTCACCCAGTAGATGTCAAAGTACTTCAGTTTCTGCAGGAATATTCTGAACATTTGTTTACTTGCTACAATTGTTTCCAAAAGTTCTTTGAAATTAATATTGCGTTCTGGGTTTCTCTTGAGTATATTCCTGCCACAATTTTTTTTTTTTTTTTTTTTTTTGAGAGAGATTTGTTTATTTTAAGTCAAAAGGATATGTTCCAAATTTGTTATCGTATTTATGATTTTATCTGAAGTATCATCTAAGAAAACAAAGCCTCCATATATTGATTGATTGATTGATACAGCTAGGGGCAGGGTACCCGGTATAGCCGGGTACCCTGCCCCTGGCGATTATATCAGGGAATCTCAGGAAATTACCTTCTTTTGCTAAGTACTGGTATCGTGACCCGAGGCATTCGGGGGATCTTTTCATTTCCATGAGGATTATTGTCTTTGCTAAACCGGGCTGACGCACCACCAAGTTATCCTATCGATCCCTCTCTATTTTCGATCCTCCTTCTTGTCAACTAATTTTTAACTGTTAACAATTTTTTTCACACGTCTAGGCCACATAGGAGTGAGTGAGTGAAAGTAAAGGTTATAGGCCACAGTTACATCTTGCTTGGCTCTGCTTAGCCACATCTGGCTCTTTCGCCTATAACCTTTACTTTCACTCACTCACTCCTATGGTGGCCATGATAGAAGCAGGTAAAATAAATACTTTAAGACAGACTACATTCGTGATCGCATTGTTGTCTGTGACCAGCTGAATATTGTGACTAATAAACGAGTTCCACAATGCAAACAATAACAGTGAACTGAAAGCGGATGCATGATCTGGCTCTTGCGCCATTTAACTCTACCATCAAAAGCTTGGCTGAAGCAAGATCTGTAAAAGTGTAGTTTTGAAAGTTTTTTTGGATATAAATTGTTCAAGCCTCTACTTAATTAAAAAGTTTCTTTTTTGTTTTGTTCAGTGGCAGCAGTATCCTAGTGGTCATGGCCGCGGACTTGTGACTATCAGTTTTCATAGAGTCACGGGTTCGAGTCTTGATGCCACAAAGATCCACCGTGTAGACGGGGCTGATGCACGTTAAATCTGTCGGGGTCCACATTCCTCCCGAGGGCATGGTGTGGAAGTTAGGAGAGGGAGTGCCAGCTCAGTGTCATCCTCGTCACTTGGCCGAGGTTGAAAATTACGAGATCCGTCACCAATAACCATTATGTTTCTTCTAGTGCGACATTAATAAAACCAAAACAAACTTTTGTTTTGTTCCTAGCTTACAAACACTGAGATATCGACTTTTTTCATTATACAAATATTTCGGTAAGATTACCTTTTGCTTTTTTTCATTTTTTTCGTAACAAATAGACAAATCTAGGTCATTCGTAATTTGGGACTTAAGATATGGACGAACAGTGGCTCCCTCCTACGGGAGCCATGATAGAGGCAGGAAATAATGAATACTTTTAAGCATCATTGAGAGATAAGAGCTCATAACACGGGAAGAAAAAAGAAGAAAATAACCGAAATAAATATTCTTTCGGAGAACAATCAAGGGAATTTTCAAATTTCAAAGGCTAATCCCCTATTATTACACGCAAAAAGTAAAAGCAAAATTCCAAGACATCCGAACATTCTAAATATGTCTTTTACCAGAAATGGTAAAATTAAAATTTCTACCGCAGACCCTGAGTGTGCAGGATAGATTTTATCGTTAGAAAAATTATTAAATGTCTCAATTAAGGCTAATGTCATATGGGAAGGGATCACTTCCCGATTTCTTCTCTTCGGAATACCTACTAAGGGGTCTCGGGGGTGTTAAACTTCAAATTTTTCGAATTTTTGAAAAATATATATGTTGTTCTTCATTTCAAGCTGAACATTTTGATACCATCCATTTGACGATACACAAAAAACTTGAAAAGTTATTTGAAAAATTCCAAAGTGTTTTAGTAAGATCAGTATTTAAATGGAGAGATTCCACGCCTACAAAATTTTAGTTTCTGTTTACTTTTCCTTATTTTACTTCTAAGTCAGCTTCATTAAATATTTTAATCGCTGAGACTTATCAGAAAAAAGCCTGCAACTCAGCACATTGCTTATACTTGCTTTATTTAGATTTCCTACTTTTCGCACATTATTTAAACACTATTTTGTGCATTAATAAGCATTTTCTTTATCCATTCTTGACTTGAGAAATGGATAATTGTTCTTCGAAAATGCCACCTGGATAGCGTCCAAAGGAAGGGAGATTCTATGGAAATCAGTTTCTTAAAAAAGGTAAGAATAATTTACCATCTGAGAAAGTTTTACCAACGAATGAAGTAAACACAAAATCTGCTTCCAGCAGGAAGTTGGCTAATGTTCAGTCTACTTTGGAGCACAATTTTTCTACGTTAAGTGAAATTTTTAAATGATATAGAATACCCGATCACATGTTGGTTTTTAATTATATTCTGTCTGTGTTAAGTTACACTAAGTACCAATGAAAATAACTGAAAATCAAGGCGGGGGTTGTCTTGTTTTCAGATAGATTGAAAAAACTGTGGGATTGTCAGCTCTTTTACAAGCTGTAAAATGACTGGCAATAAAAAATATGCTCCAGAAATAAATAGAAGATCTGTTTTGGCAATGAGATGTATTGGCAGGGGCTTAGAAGACTTAAAAACATTCTGCATGATGATGAATCGTGCTGGTCCTATCGAACAAAAAGCTTATGATGTTATAAACAACAACTCTTGCATGTTGCGAAAGAAGTAGCAGAAGCATGTATGAAAAGAGCAGCGGAAGAAGAAAAATCTTCGTCTCCTGATAACATCCTAACAATCAGTGGTGATGGGACTTGGAAGATGAGAGGACACTCGTCATTAATTGGAGTGTGCTCTGTGATAGGTGCAGAAACAGGAAAACTTTTAGATAGGGAAGTACTATCGTCTTTTTGTTAATCCAAGAACCTTTTATAAAAATCGCGAATCAAATTTAAGTATTCAAGTTAATAATTGATGTATATCAGATCCTCTAATTCAGGCCAATATGTTTCTGCCGACTTTTTTGCAGACTCTAATAATTCTTCTTTGCGTCTAATAATACTTCTCATGAACCGCTTCCCTCAGATCTACTCATAAATGAATACGATATACTAAATAAACAGTTCTATATCTCGGAATCAAATAGGGTTATACAAAACATCCCTTTAAGTACTATACAAAACTCTACTCTAAAAACAATCCTCCAGGTGTTATGCAAAATACTACAGCAGGTGCAGATCACATTACAACTTCTTTCCTCAAAAAGTTTAATAACAGTCAACGTTCCATTGCTCATGATTATTTTCAACATTTATTTGAGAATTCGATTGTACCGCAGTCTTAGAAACCTACAATCATCCTTCCGATTTCAAAACCCTGTAAAGATAAAACTACAATATCTTCTTATAGACAGAAAACTCTAGCTTCTGTTTTCTTTAAAACTTTTGAAAGAATTTTAGCTAGTCCCATCTCTTATTTTTTGACAATAGAAAGAAAACTTAATCTATATTATTATGGATTTGTTCCATTTAGAGATTGTAGAACCACAGCTTATCTTACACACAAAGCTATAGTACATGTTAAATAGCAAAAGAAATTTTTCGTGGGAATTTTCTTGCTCATCAAGAGTTCTTATGATTCCGCGTATTTAGATGGCTTATTTATAAATGTGTACGACTAGGTATCAGAGGAAAAAAAGTGCTGTGGATATGCAACTTTCTTTCATTCAGAACATTTCGAATTAGATGGGAAGGCTGTCTTCCATCGAGGAAGACAGTTTTGACAGGAGTCCCTCAGGATAGTGTTCCCTCCCCCATATTGTTTACAATCTACATCTACGATATCTTTGAAACTTTAGATATAGGTGTCGAGTGTGCTCAATTTACTTTGATTACCTTTTTATTTATTGCTGAATTATTCTCTCTATATCATCCATCAAAAATTGCGAAATACTCTGGAAAGAATCGCAAAATGGTGCAAATACTAGAAGCATACTCTAATTCCTAACAAAAGTAGAATAGCGGAGCTTTCAAATAAGATAATTCATGTATATACTACTATTATGTTGGCTGGGTACCCACTCCCATGGAAATTCACCTTTAAACATTTAGGAATATGTTTTTCTAAACGCTAGCAAAATATTTTTATGCTGCTTGAAATGAAAACATATCTTCTTATATGTTTTCATTTGAATTAAGGACATTAATTTTGCTTTAAAAAACCTTAACGCATGGCGTATAAATAGTATAACCCAAGAACTGAAGATCTTATAAAATTAACTAACAATAGTATATGCATATTTTTTACTACACTTGTCATATCATAAATAAATAGTCTGATAACCAGCTCAAAACTTTCAATATTATTCAAACAAAAGCTCTTAGAATTGCCTTGGGACTTCTACAATGGACCCCTAATATCGTGCTCTTACAATTGGCTAAACAGGGTATTCTTTCTGTTAAAATAAGCTAATAATTTTTGATTTTGGCTAATATTTTTTTTATATCTCAAATATCAAATGGTAACTTTTCTCCTATGCATCGTAATAGCCTTTCCACAGTCATTCATAGTCTAGACATGTGGAAAGCCTGGAAGGGGGACAGAAACAACATCAAGAATATTTTTTGTATTTTGGACACTGATGAAAAACAAATTATGTTAGTCCCGAGATTGATGTATTTCACAGATCTTCATTGTGAGATTCATTTAGATGTATTTGGATTTCAAAATAAAATTTACCCGCTCATATATATAAAAAAAAAAGGACTGCTTGATGAAATAATGAATCATAGATCCAGAGATTTTTTTTCCTAATGGCTATGGATGCGTCAAAAAATCAAAGTATGACAATAATAGCAGGTATCACAAAAATTGCATCTTTTGCCAATACAGTAAATAATATCAATTCTATATTTACAGCAGAAGAACATGCCCTATGCCTCTACGTAACTTAACTGAACCTAAAGAAAAATCTGTTAATTCTCTCCGATAGCCATTCTGTACTATTACCATTAAAAAATTACAATATCAAATCCCAGAAAGTCATTCATAGACTAACCAGTAAAATCTTCATTCAGTCACATTTTCATACTCAGACGATTCTCCTTTGGATTCTGGGACATTCGAATTTTTTTTGGAATTAACAGACGGATTATCTCGCAAAATCGGTAACAGAATCCAATGTGCACATTGACTGAATTGCCCCAGAAGACGTCTATTACGTTATTTTCTTTGCCAGAATGAAAAAAAAAAAAATTAATGAAAACTTTTATTCTAGTAATTATTTCTATACCTTAGGAAACATCCCCACCACAGACATAACATCGACACGGACAAAAAAAATAGAGGAGAGGAAATGCTAAGCACTCGAATCAACAGCAAAATGATCATAACTTCAGCACTTTGTATAAATTCAATTTAAACGGTTTCGCTCAGTGTGGAACCTGTAACCTCGTCAATGATTTGGAACATATTCTTTTGACTAGCAATATTTACGTGTGCCATAGAAATCTTCTTTGGAATATTCTCAGTACCACAGCGCAATATTAACTTCAAAGGCTTTTTGGAGAGTACTGTACTTATAAAGCAGTTTTCAGAGCATTTTCGCCAAAGATGAAATATTTTGATATTAATTGAATTAAAATAATCTGTGAACAAGGGAATAATAGTCGTTCTTGCTCTATATCCCAAAAAACAAAACGAACAAAATGTCATATTTTTAGTGTTAATAATTTTTAAACATATAGCATGAAACATAAACATTAAATTTCATATTAGTATAACAATTTATTCATTTTTAAAAGATCATTTTACATCAATAAAAGTATGTACATTATAAACACTTGTGTTATAAATTCTTTATTCTTAATTTATTTCCTATTTAAACTTAAAGTAAAAGAAAAATATTTCATCTGCAAAATGAAATCCATGAATATATAGATTTTAAGTAAAAGAAACTATTTTAGATGAGTTTAGTGTATATATATATATATATATACATTCATGTTTCAAACATTCCCTACGTATTAGAAATACATAAAAAGCGCTAAAGAGCCAAACCAGACATCCCGATAAGTACCAACATACACACGCACCAATGAGAAACAAGTTGTAATCCCTTGAGACTTCTGAGGAACCATCTAGAACACTTAGAATGTAGTCGAGCCTTCAAGTTCAGGTCGGTAAAATACTTCAAAGCTTGGCTGTTGTTTGGAATTGAGTCTTTCTGATTTGTGTATCAGAACTCGTTCTCTGATTGGTCGGCATGGCGGTCAGTAGAGAGTGGCTTCTGGAGGGTATAGAGTTCATTCCGGAGGGCCAGTAGAACTCCACGACAACCAATAGGAAAACAGCTTCTGAGCTCAACTTACAGAAAGCCTAAATTACAAACCAACGCCATGTTTTGCTTTAATTTTCCGACCCGAGCCTGAAGGCCGCTCCGCGGCCTATATGCTCGATAACAATTCAGCGTGCTGGAAGGCTTCTTTCCTATTGGTTCACTGATTGCTGAGGGGAGTAGTCCTATTGGCTGCCCGTGTTGGGTTGCAAGTATCAGTGGGTGTGTTTATGTTATTTGGGCGTATACGGCGTTGAATTTGGAAAAAAGTAGAGTTATGAGAAGAAAATGATGGAATGAATTATTAAGAATTAAAAATAATTCATTCTACCAAATTCGGGGGGGGGTGTAAGAGTCTAAAAGAACTCTCCTGGATCTTTTTGAGTTGTTTCTTGGGGAATAATTTTCGAGATTAATCATATTGGAAATATTAGTTAAATTTATATTGAAGAAAAAATTTTTAGCGATTTTTTGAATGTGTTTTTTAAAGTTTGGGATTTTGGTGACTTTGAGTATTTCGTTATTTCTTGTGTACCAATTTGCTCTAGTGATCATTCTTAAAGTGGTATTTTGGTTGATATCAAGTAAGTTAAATTTGTGTTTGCCGCCTACGCCCAAATTGGGCTTGCATAAGTAAGTATGGGTCTGAGAACGGAAGTGTACTGAAACAACTTGTTTTTTAAATTCATTTCGGAATTCCAGCAAATAAGGGGATAAATTTTGCAACGAGCTTTCCGGAATTTTTTTCGTGTGTGTAAAATGTGTTGTTTCCATGTGAGAGTTTTGTCGAGAATAAGTCCTAAGTATTTTGTAGACTGAGACCATGGTATTTGTGTGTTGTAAAAAGTGGGGGGAAGGCAAGTTTTTAAAATGTTTTTCTGAATTTCACTTGGTGTGTGTGTGTGTGTCATCAAATTCTCGATCGTTACTTTAACCAACTTCCCATCAAGCTAGAACTTTGAAACTTTGGGAATCGTTCATACTTGCCTAACAATGCAATATTTAGACATTTGCGACAAGTTTTAACTAATATTTCAATAATTTTAATAAGTCAAAATATCCCTTCCACTCGGCGCTTTGAGGAAAAAATTTCTTTCCCCCTCGGGGAACACCGGGAATTCCCCCCATACGCCACATGAGGTATCGTAAAACTTTTCTACTCACAAAGGGGGGATATTATCTCCCCTTTACTATCTCGGAGATAGTAAGGGTTGCTGACTTTTAGTCAGTAATCATTCGCAAGAAAGAAAGATTCCAATACTTGGCGTCATGTCATATCACAATAATTTTTTCTGAATTCTGGTTCCCAGTTTTAATAGAATGACTTACAAACTTTCAAATGCATGTTTTGATTTTATATTATGAGTTTTTTAATACGTTCACAGATGTGTCTTTTTAAGTAAATTTTAAAGTTAAAAATTATGTTTTCTAGAATTTGATATACAGTATTTCAGAAGTACTAAGAAAGTAGAATTTAAATGATTGGCATGTCGACTCTAAATCATGAATTAGTAAAAATTATTAGATGCATAACTTTTATTTGCTCCATTCGTAATTTTTTAGTAAAGTTCGTTTGTGTTTTGTCCACGTTTTTGGGTCAAGAAGAGAAGTAGATTTATCTACACTTAGCCAATCATAAGCCTCATCTCACCTCCACGCGGTTAGATCTAGTAATCCAAAAATATTTGGAAACTAAGAAGGAAAGGCTTGTATGTGTTGTAAAAATTTTCAGTAAAAAATATTCAATAAATGATTGATTAAATTGAAATTATAATTAAAAAAATTTTATGTGTTTATCACATGTTTGTTTTGTATAATAATTAATATACTTTGTCGTTATATAAAAACGTTGGTTTTTATCTCGAATTATTTCTTTTTCTGGAAAATAAGACCGCTACTGATTTCTCTAATTTTCCAGTCATTGTAGTATGTTTTTAGAGGTTTTAGGTGTTAGTTGAGTGCTAGTGTGACTGTTTTTGTGTTTTTCTAAAATTGCTGTGTCATCAGCATACTACATATTAAGTGTAGTTAAGCTGTATTCAGGTATGTCGTTGAGAAAAATGTTGTACAAGAGGGGGCCGATAAGACATCCCTGTAATACTCCATTTTGTGTTTTTGAAAGAGTAGTGTTCACTTTAACTTGAAATCTTCTATTTTTGAGGTATGAGGAAGTAATATTAATGAGTGGTGTGGGGAAAGAGTATTTTATCATTTTGTAGGTAAGACCTTCGATCCAGATACGATCGAAGGCTTTTTGAATGTCTAAGAATACTGCTACTGTTGTTTTTCTTTTTTCCAGTCCTGAAGAGATGTGCTCGGTTAGTTTAAGGAGTGGGTGTGAGGTAGAAAGGTGTTTAGTAAAGCCATATTGATTAGGATTTCTAATATTAGTGTTATCAATGTGTTCATTTAGTCGTTTTAAGAGGATAGATTCAGTGAGTTTACCAATGGAAGAGAGCAATGCTATTGATCGATAGCTGTCGGGTAGGCGGGGATTTTCCCCCAGTTTTAGTATTGGGAATATTATTGAGGTTTTCCATGGAGTGGGAAAAGATTGAAGTTTAAGAATGGTGTTAATAATGTATGTTAGTAAGTAAATAAGTTTGTTAGGAAAGTTTTTGAGCATTTTGTTGGTGATTTCATCTCTGCCTGGGGCTTTGTTGATGGCTATTTTGTTGATATAATGAATAATTTCATCAGGCCAGACTTTTTCGAGTGGGGGGGGGATTGTTAAAAATGTTTTGTAGAGTGTTTGCAACTGTTTCTTCAATATTAGTGTTGTAATTTGGGAGGCGGGGGTTTTCAGTGAAATTTAGAGCAAGTGTGTTTGTGAGAAGATTGGCCTTTTGTTCATCTGTGATGTTGGTGTTAGTTAGTTAGTTCGTTTCTTTTTAAGTGATTTTGTCATCTTCCAGATTGAGTTGTCGTGTGTGTTTAGGGATTGTAGTGTTTGTGTCCGTGAGTTTTGTGTAAATGTGTGAATTTCTTTTTTGATTGTGTTTTGAATTCTATTGACTTCAGTTTTTAGGTTGGGAACAAGTGTTCTTTGAAATTGTTTTTATGTTTTGTTTCGTAGTTTAATGAGTTGTTTAATGTTGGGTGGTGTGTATCTTTCGTTTTTTGTTGTGATTGGTGTGGAGGCTTTTTTGTATGAAATTATGTCATTTGCAAGATCTGTGATTTTTTGATCGAGTTTAGAGGGGGAATTAATATTAGTGTAGTTGTTAAATGAAATAGTGTTGTTGATTTCTTCTTTAAATTTTGGCCATGAAGTGATGGTGGCCCGTTTATTAATATTGTGTGTAGTAGTGAAGTCGAATTTTAGGATAACTGGATTGTGATCTGATGAGAGCTCTGGGATAGAGTTAATTTTGTAGTTGTAGTTGAAATTATTAATGAGTGTGAAGTCAATAGTGTTTGCTGAGTTGGTTCCGTATCTTGTAGGTGGGTATGCGATGGTAATGTCGTGTTGATTTGTGAAATGTAAAAGAGCATTTAGCCCAGCCTTTAATCCTCAAACCATTTCAATTCAGTTCTTCTAAAATGATTTCTCCCAGGGAAGCAGGGACTACGGGTTAACATAAAGTACCAACAACAATAAAATAGTGGCGAATGCCAGTTCGGTGGAAGCCTTGATTTTTTTTTTTTTTTTTAAAATTAAAAAAAGAATATTAAAAATTTACTTAGCGTAAAAATTAATTTAAAAAAAAAAAAAAAAAAAAAGAAAAGGGAGAGGATCGGAAAGTGAATGAGTTATTTACAATGAGGATGAGATTTTTAAAAAAAATTTACTAATGTTATCGTAAGATTATAAAAAAAAAAATTTATATCATTTTTTTAACCTTCTCAATGCCTTCGATAGACTATGTCTAATCTTCAGCAAGAGGAGAGTACTATTTTATATGATTATTTTTAAATTTTTATTTATTATTATTATTAAAAAATTATAACAGTAATAAATAAAATATTATTTAAACTTTTTTTTGATGATATAATAGCAGAAGAAGGAAGGGAGAAGTAAAAATAATTCTTGTTTGGCTGGGTGCACAGCAAACTAGTTCAAGATAGGGATGGCGACAGGGTATTGAACAGCTGAATAGATGATGATGTAGGCCTTGGAGCGAGATGGTTGACTGAAAAAGAGGCTATCGAAAGAGTGATAAAGGAATTAATTAAAAGAGTCTGAGATGGAACGCAAAGTGTTATGGGGGAATTAGACAGAAATAATTATCACAAGATTGGTAGAGTAAGACATGGTTTCCATTATTGTGAGCAAAAATTAGCATGGAAAATATTTTTTAATGTTCTTGTTTAACGACATTCAAGATTTAAAAAGTATAATGCTAGTCTTTCTTTTTGTGAAATAATGTTACCTTTTCATATAGACAGTTTCCATAAAGATGATTACTTCAATATAATTTTAAACCTTAGATTATCAAAGAGATGCACATTTTCCTTGAAGAATAAGGACAATAATTGATCTAGAATTCACAGGACACTGTTCGACTGATTCAGAAGTGAAAATGCAATGTTTATTTTGAAAAACTATCCATTGGTACAAAGAACCATAGCTATTTGTGTAATATGCCCTATATAAATATGCAAGGAATGTTTTGCACTCTACCATTCATAAACCTGATTAACTTTCTATTTACATACAGTGATTGTAATAATTTTTCAAAATAAAGTATTGTATGCACCTGATGGTGGAACCACAGTAGTGCATACAATACAATACCAGCAGTGCATCTCTACCAATGAAGTGAGTGAGTGAAAGGGTTATTGGCGAGACAGAAAGATGTGGATATGCTACGCCAGACAAGATATAATGTAGTCTAGATGTGTGGTAGAAAAAGAAAAAAAAAGACAAAAATTGGTTGACAAAAAGGAGGCTTGAAAATAGAGAAGGATCGCTAGGCTAAACTGGGAGTGTGTCGCCTGTGTTTACAAAGACAGTAAACCCCATGGGAAAGAAAAAGATAACTAGGGTACCTTTGGGTCATGATATACCCGTACTTACCTAAGGAATCTCTACCAAAGGAACTTATGGTCCCAAGTATGACCTTTAATATAAATATACCCTTACCCGTAAAACTGTCTCTCGTTTTCATATCCAGGACTGTTATAGAACTTAATCATGCCCGATTAAGCTCTACAAAACTATTATTTTGAAATACAAAATAAGTTTAATCGAGCCATAAAACAGTTATTAGTAGTATTTAACACATCGATCAATAACTCCCGAGTCTAACATTGAAAACAACATTTTTTTTGCAAATTTTTTTTTAAACCTTTTGTTAATCACCTTTTAGGGTGATACAATCGTTCCAACGCTTTTCCAAATCTTTTTTTTTTTTTTCCAAAAAAATTTTTTTTTTTTTTTTTTTACAAAAAAACTTTTTTTGTGGCGATTAAATAGCGATAAACAGCTTTCTGAATCATCGACTTGTTGCTGTTTTTGTTCCATCGAAAGCAATCGCGGCACCCACTTGGAAAAAACCTTTTTTACTTCACTTCAAAAAAGATTTTTCCTGGTCCGATCGACTTAAAATTTTGACACGTTTCAAGCAAAGGTTAGTACTCTAGAAAGACCTGGTTACTGGTTTACTACGAGCGCCATCTCTGGGTTAGTCTCGGGAGTTATTGATCGATGTGTTATATAATCCTTACAGTTTATCAGGCATCTCACCTTCCACATTATTTTTTTGTTATATTTGGATTTTTTATTTAAAAAAAAGTTAGATAAACCTTCCTTTTGGTTTTTCTTTTAGGTGAAAAAGATTAACTAGAAAAGATTAATCCTATTTTTTAAAAAAATTTTTAATGATAGATTCTTTCTGGACATCATGTACGTCAGAGAATCATAAGCATTGCATATATATCAAATACACAACAGACTTCCAAAATACAGAATAACAAAATGTTTAAACAAAATCCTTTTATACCTATGCCTATATTAATTATGTCGCATATTCGAAACACTGGATTTTGAGAGTTTCAAAGACACAAATTGAATATTTTATTAGCAATCGAAAGGAAATAGAAGAGTTATTAAATATTTTTTTTATAAACAGTATAAGAATTAGGAAAATTTTAAAAAATAGTAAAATTAATAGTGTTTTTATATTTAAATATTACCTTTTTCTAAAATAGTATGTCATGTCACTCATAACAGTGTATAATATATATATATAACACATGGATCAATAAGTTCCGAGACTAACCCAGAGATGGAGCTCGTAGTAAACCAGTAACCAGGTCTTTCTAGAGTACTAACCTTTGCTTGAAACGTGTCAAAATTTTAAGTCGATCGGACCAGAAACAGCTGAGTTATCGAGGTTGGAGTAAAGTCGTTTTGTAGTTTGTTTAAAAAATGAAAAAACCGAGTTTCGTGTTCTGATAAAACATTGTTTTTTAATGGGTAAAAACACCGTGCAAGCGAAACAATGGATTGAAAAATGTTACCCGGACTCTTGTCCATCAAAAGCAACGATTTGTCGGTGGTTTGCCGAGTTTAAACGGGGTCGTACCGACACAAATGACGCGGAACGCTCGGGTAGACCTGTGGAAGCCGTTACACCGGAAAATGTGAGTGAAGTGACAAAAATTATAATGAAAGATCGTAAAGTGAAGCTCCGTGAGATTGCTGAGATGACACAGATATCATATGGAAGTGTATTTACTATCCTTCATGAAAAATTGAGCATGAAAAAGGTTTTTTCCGAGAGGGTGCCGCGATTGCTTTCGATGGAACAAAAACAGCAACGAGTCGATGATTCAGAAAGCTGTTTATCGCTATTTACTCGCAACAAAAAAGATTTCTTGCGTCGTTACGTGACCATGGACAAAACATGGATACATCACTACACTCCAGAGTCGAAGCGGCAGTGGCGCACAGCTGGCGAAAGCCGTCCGAAGCGTCCGAAAACGCAGCAGTCAGCTGGCAAAGTCATGGCGTCAGTATTTTGAGATACGCATGGCGTGATTTTCATTGACTACCTCGAAAAAGGTAAATCGATCAACAGTGATTATTATATTGACTTGCTGGTGCGTTTGAAGGAGGAAATCGCAAAAAAACGACCGCACATGCAGAGAAAAAAAATCCTTTTTCACCAAGACAATGCACCCTGCCACAAGTCGATGAAAACAATGGCAAAATTGAACGAATTGGGCTTTGATCTGCTTCCCCACCCCCATACTCGCCAGATTTAGCCCCCAGTGACTACTGGCTCTTTGCTGATCTTAAAAAAATGCTCCAGGGAAAAAGATTT
>BMAW01113331.1:0-10207 GCA_019974015.1 Nephila pilipes
GTATAAAATATCTTATCACTGATACAAAGAGGGGGAGATATCTACTAATTCATGGAAGACGGGTTTTACTGAGAAATACTAAATTTATTTCTGGAAAGCTCTGACAAGATTTCTAATCACGGATAAACAAGGAGGAGATCACAAAATAAACTGTGATTGGTTGAAAATATGTAGCTACTTTTATGAGGACAATGATTGGCTGAAATATTACATGACATCACGCAATTTTTAAATATAATGGTCTGCACTTTCAAACCATTTTCATTTATGATTCTTATTCCGCCTAGTTAACCCCTTGAGCCCTTTTTTTTGACAATTTTAGTTTTTGCTGATTAAGCAACGAGATATTGATCGAAATGGAGCCAACTAAGAGAACTATTAGCGAAGTAAGTTCCTTTAACTTTACATGTATAGTTAGTTTTTAAAATATATAAGTATCTGTTCAAAGTTTATTCATTCGTATTATTTTGAAATAATACTTTTTTGAAAATAAGTGTATCTTAATGCACCAGCAGTCCCAGGATACGATCCATTTCGACAACGGGTTCACGGTGGATGTCATAACGGTTAGACAATCTATAGGAGCTGGCGGAAACCGTTGAGTGTCGAGCGTCAACTTAGATCGTATCCTTAGACTCTAAAACTTTCAGCAAAAAGTACTTTTTCACCGTAAGAGAAGATACAGACATAAGGGTAGTAGATATAGGTATATGATTAAGCCTTCTGCCTGGTACAAAATCGGATCAGATGAGTAGCATTCGGGTTTAAGGTTGTTTTCGCTATCAAAAGCTAGAACAGTCTTCGAACGGTATAGACAATTGTTGACGACATGATTTCTCTCAAATCCTGACGAAGTCCTTCTACGTCGATTTGGGCCTGAAAAATTATTTCTTAGGTCTAAAATCGATTGTTATGACATCTGGATCTTTCCTGTAGAATTATACCATCATCCAACTATATAAAACAATATTGTTGAGTACAATAAAATAATACATATTGATACAAAACAACACTGTATTCGCAAGAGCTACAAAGAAATTAAAAATAATCAAAACTAAATTTTAAAAAATATTGGATAAAAATAATGCATCAATTCCGTTACCAATCTGAGAAGGTAGATCGTAAAAGAAAGGAAATGCTCCCAAGAAATCCAGATTGCATTCAATAATAATCTTAAATAACAGTACAAAAGAAAATTAAACAGAAAACAGTTTTCAGTAATAAATTCTGTTACTTCATCGTCGCTGTCACACGGCATATCTTCATCTTCAAACAGAATTTATATAAATAATACAATTATTAACAGAACATTCTTTCGCATTTTTTTCTATAATCGAAATATTAATAAATTTATTATAATAAAAACATAATGATAAATATGAAATGTGGATATTCTAACTTAAAATATTTTCAAATATTAATGGTGTATTTTCAATTGACTTACTTGTAATTATTTCATAAGTTAAAGTTTTTTTTAATACTGAACAATTCGATCTAAATTTGTTCGGATTACATTAAATAATTTAACTAAACGTTTTTAGAAAAAAGAACAGACAGGAAAAAATTTAACTTGAGTTTCAACTGTTCATTATAAAAATTAAATTTATTGAATATTTAAGAATATTGCTAGACTTTAAAGAAGAAGTGGGTTTTCAAAAAGCTAAATCAAAGAAAAAAATAATTGAAGAAGTAATCATTAAAGATAAAAACTAATTGAAGAAAAAAATGTGCTATAAAATAGTTTTAAAAATAAGCCTACTGAATATTTCAAGAATTTCTTATTAAAAAGAGGTTTAAATTCCTTTTCCTATTCAGATAATATGTAATATTTGTTAGAAAAGAAATGTTAAATTTCCAACTTGATATTTTCAAATATTAACAGTAAGAATAATTGTTCCCCTAATAAACTTACTGATGATCAAATGTAATTATTTCATAACTAAGATTTTTAATACCAAATACAAATTAATCGGAATATATTAATTCACTTAACTAAGCAAAAATGCTGCTAAAAAGATATTGCATATAAGAAAAACAAACCGACTGAATATTTCTAGAATTTCGTACTAAACACAATGAATACAGTCTTCAATGAATACAGTCAAACTCATTGGGTAAGAAACAGCTGTTAAATTTCATTTTCTATTCATATTTAATTTTGTTACTTATAGTATATTCATTAGAACTTTCTTCGAAATTTTAGATGTACAATAGAAAGGTGTATGCAAAATACTGCTGATTTAAATGAATAAAGAATATTAAATATTAATATCAATCCAACAACTTTGTTAGGAAAAATAAGAACTTTCATATCATTTATTCAAAATACATTCCTTTTAACCTGTGTAAAAAAATTCTTAATTTATCTTGAGTAAAATACCTTTAATTAATTTTTTCAAATTATATTCATTCCATCTAATTTAACTTGTATAAAACTTATTTTGTATATCAACACAACGAGCTTACAGCTCCGTAAGTAATAATCCCCAAAGTTATGATAGCAGAGTGGGGTCCCTTATCGATACAATGGACTAAATTCATGTGACATCATGAACACGTGAAAAACTTATCACGTGATACTCGCCGATGTAAACTTGTATTCGTTTGTATACACTGCGATTTAGAAATGTGTTATGCTTCATATGTTAAAGTAACTTGCATTTTACTACATATGCTACTTTTTAACTGAATGAAAAATTATCATACATCTTTTTTTATGTCTAATTTTAAGAAAGATGTTGAAATTATTTTGGATTACTATAGTATAAAGGTATTGAATCATTCTTCTATCAACAAGCAGAAATAATTATTCAGATTTGTTTGGCTCACATACAGACATTTCGTTATAATTATGGAAATGTCCTAATTTAACTGTGATATTCTAATATTAAAAAAAAAAAGTTTTTCTTATTGCTGTTCTTTAAAACTTCATTCAATAAGACCATTTGATGAATGTTTATAGAATTTTTAATATGTTAGTATTTATTTTTAACATTTAATTCAATTTGCGATATAGAGAAGGTCACACATTGTGTGGAATTTCATTTTATGATGCATTTGTTTTTTAAATGAAATACCGAAGAGAGTTATTTAAAATAAAAAATTTGATGCATGCTATATAAACAAAATAGTAAAGTCATTATCTATCACACTATAACCTTTGTAACTAATTTAAATATCTGAAAAACTGGAGTATGATAAAAGGAATATGTAATCGGTATTATAAAACTAATTTCTAATGTAGAACTGTTTCAAGTAATGATTTCGAGTATATATTTTTTACTTTATAGGAATTTTTTAAGAAATATTTTGAAAAATAGGTTTCTTTCTTATTACAACATATATTATGGAAGCATTTTGACAGTAATTTTTCTAGCTGATGTTTAACATACTATTTACTTAATGTCGAATTAATAAGAAATAAAGCGTTTAAACATGGCTCTGAATATCTTTTACTGTATCTCTCATACATTAAAAATTTGTGGAATTAAATTCAATATAGTTTCCATTAATATGTCCTAACTGTATTAAAGTAATCACTTAAAAGAAAAAAATCTTTTACTTGCATTTTTCATACGTAAATAAAGCGTTGGAGTATCCACCAAAAGTATTACGTTGTTCATTTAAAATAATTTCCCCTTTGAAGACTACTGGCTTTTTGGAACGTCAAATTCAGATTATTTCTGCTTTGTTAAAGGGTTAATTGATCAGAATAATTATCAAACTTATCGACTACTCCAGGCTGTCACATGTATTAGTGCTACTTTTAATAATTTTGTAACTGCAAATACAACTAATGTAACTTATATTTTGCTATATATATATTGTTTTTAATTTAATGAGAAAGAAATACGCAACTTTTTTATGTCTTATTTCAAAATAATTATTTAAATATGAATTCGTATTGCTGTAGTAGAAAGATATTGAATCATTCTTGTATCAACAAGCTAAAATAATGGCTTCAAATTTATTTTGTGTACACGCAAACATTTTTTTCATTATTGAAAACATCATAAATTAACTATGATTTGCTAATATTTTTTTTAAAAAAATGTTTCTTCACTTCTGCTAATAATTTTATTTAATATAATATTTTCAGATGTTTTTAATATATATTTTGAACATTTGTTGAAATTGTCTGGTAATATTAGTTGCTTTATTCATTGATAATTTTCAAATTGGAATAGATAAGTAATTCAAAAATACTTAAATATTTTTAAAACATTACATAGTTCAAAGGTTATATCGTAATATCTTCAGAGAGGTTCTATTATATCTTAAGAAATGTTATTGGTCAGTTAAGAAAATAATTTTCTAATGAGTAACTATTTGTGTGTTGCAAATTTATTATACATAAAGCAGACTATCCATAATATTACATTGCAATCATATCTTCAGTAACTTCTAGACTTTAATTCGTATAGATCAGTGTTGAAAATTGTTTTCATACATATAAATATTTGCGTATGACTCTGAGGATAAGAGTTTTGAGCCACTTTGCTACGCTTTTTTATCGATGACTATTACAACAATGATGGTCGACAAGAATTCTATTTTTTTTCACTTCATAAGTGTGTAATGTAACTTAAACTGTCTTTTTTAATTGATGGACAATTATAAACCTTACTTTAAGATATATATTTATATTTCAGATATTAAGGTTTTACCATTTTCGAACAATTATTGTACATCAGTTTTTCGTTCCAATAATACTGTGTGGCAGTCATTAGGTAAGAATTATACACACAGAATAAAATGTTGACAAAAATAGCTTTTACTCCAGATTATTCTTTAATGAAACTTCAGATGCTTTATGACAGGAGTAAGATATTTCAGCATATATATTTTTAAAGAACATGGTTTTAATTTAAACACAAATTTCATGTGTATTTTGGAACCAAATTTTCACAGTCTAATCAGGCATCCTTCCTGTTATGTCCCAAATAATGTTCATCATATTATTCGTGATTGTCTTGTGTTTCATTACTATTGTCTTACTTTTTTTAAGTTATCTGTTTTAAACTCATATGACATGGGGGAGAAACCACAACTTGTTTTTTATCAATTCAAAATTTTATTTTTTTATAATTAAGATTTTAACACAGATTTTTTTCATATTTTGAGTTTTTTTTATAATGTGGCCTAAAAATTGTTGCAAAAATTTAAATAAGTGCTTGGTGTATTATATTCAGATTTTGTTCTATGCATGAACTCCAACATTCATTTCCACAGATTAAACAAAATAATTTATTTTGTATTCGATACATGACACAAACACTGTAATTATATATAATTCATTAAATTGTAAAAAAAAAAAACGCGTATAAATGTTTACCATAGGATAAGGCCGAGCATATTATCTAGTTCTTTTATTTGATATGTTAAACAATTTTATTTACAATCCATAAAATGCATATTTACAATCCATTTTTATTTGCAATTCATTCATTAAAGTCCTAAGCTAAATATTTATTTTTCGATAGACTTCGTAAAATAATTCTGACGTTATAAAAAAAAAATTGATATTTGTATGTTTATTTACAGAATTTAACCACTTTATTCGTGTATTTCTTAAGTTAATTCATGGTTTTAAAAAGTATGCGTGTGATGAAATGAATTGCAAAGTGAAACCGAGTTTCTGGTGTTGGCTCGAAGAAACAAGAATCACTTTTGCACGACAAGACAACGTAACAAATTGTTAAACAATATTCAAGATTTATAGAATATAAATTTTTCGATTTCTCAAAATTGTATTCCCTTCCCCTTACTGTATCATTTCTATGAAAATACAATTTTAAAAATTAACATTTTGTACATATTTTTAAAAATCAGATTGATTATCACTAATATAAGATTTGATATGTGTTTTGTTATTCTCAATAGTCAGAATTTTAATTTCTGCACTTTATTTTACATTTAAATATATACGTAAAAATTGTATTTGATTAATAAATATTATTTTGAGAAAAAGGGGAAAATATAATGCTAGCAAATCATTAAAATTGAAATTGTATATAGAATTTACATATTCACACATGTTTTCCTTAAATACCCTTGATTCCTTTTTAAAACATTACAATCAACTTATGATTAAATTGATTACTTTTTTTGCAAAACACATTTTAAAAACCTTTAATTCAAGGTACAAAATGACATCTGTTTAAATCATAAATCATTATACAATTGTTACAACTTAATTATGTATCTTGATTAAAAGAGAAAATAGTTTAATCCAATGCTGCTTTATTTTTTAAACAGAATCAGCTTGATAAATATAAAGTGTTTACACTTAAGAGATACTATAATTCAGAAGAACTTAATTACATTTATACTATTCACACTTATTTTTCAGAAGGTTTTAGAATAATTACAATTCTAGAATAAATATTGGGGCCTTTATTTTTAACATGTTTAGGAACAACTGATGATCTAATGATACGTAACAATATTTATAAATAAAATAATTTGAAATACAAAAGAAGCTTAAGCAAAACAAAAAGCTGAAATGGCCATTAACAGTTCAAAAGTGCATCAGTTTATAGCAGAAAATACTTTAAAGCTTATATTGTAAGTATACAAACATACGTCAAAAGCAAGTTGAAATAGGCTTGCTGTAGCTTACCGAGAGACATTTTAACACAATTAAACGAGAATAAGACTATAGATATACGAAAACATACTCAGATTATTTCTTACCGATTGTAAATAATTGAATAATGTAAGAAACATGATAATAATAAATATAATAATTAAAATAAAGTGCAAGATGTAAATAAGTAGCATATAGAGAAATCCGATGTTAGCGCAAACCACGCGGGTTTGTATTTGTAGACATCACGTGATATTGACGTGGCGCCAGTTGTCTGTGAATTTAGCCCATTGCAATAGTAGGTATATATGATAACCTTATCATGTTATCCAGCCCAATGTGGCAAGAGGTGGAAGTATGACGTCACTTCCGTACCCTTTTGACTCGTACTACTCACGGTGGGTCTTTAGTGGCATCAAGGTTCGAACTCACTGATCGAAAGAAACAACGCCTGCATCGTGTCCTCAAGCCCACTAAGCTCGACCATGACCAATAGGGTTCCACGTCCACATTTATCAATGTGAGTGAGCGAGTAAGAAATGGTGAAGTGTAATGGCGCCAGAGACACATACTATACTACACCAAACAACGACTAATTGATATCTAGACGTTTGAAAAAAATGGAAAAGAAAAGGAAAACAAAAGGGAAACTCGTAGAAAAGAGTAAAAAAAAGATAAAAATTGGTTGACAAGAAGCAGGCTAGAAATTAGAGAAGAATCGCTGAGTGTGCAAAGAATGCTTCACCCGTGTAAACCAAATACAGTTAACCTGACGAGAAAGGAAAAAGATCATTAATGTGCCTCAGGTGAATGTTGCCCTAATTACCCGAAGAAGGTAAGCCCATGAGGACATCATCATCGTGAGATAGTAGTATTTTAATTTATACTATTTACCTCATCAATATCTTGGAAACATTAGAGAACTTTAGGCATTAGAGTCATCTTTAAATGTCTGATACTGAATATACCATATGTAAGCTGTACAGCAAGGATTACTATAAAATTTAACTCTTCTGCGACGGCAGGTACAAACGTTAGCGTACGGCTGGGACCGGGTGTCTACTTCTCCAGCATACCTGGAGGATCTGAGAGATTTTCGTTGCTAAGTTTAAATCGACGAAATTAGAGAAAGATGAAAGTGTTATATAAATGCTATCAATAGAATAATCTGAATATATATTTTAGTTTCATTTCCACTATTCTCAGAGCCAGGAAGTGAACACTCTGTCACACCGGCGTGACAGTCGGGAGAATAGTACGTTTCAATCTGGCACGAATACGTAACATCCATTCCGAAAGGTTTAAAGTATACTGAATGTGTCATACATATATTTTAGACAATGAATTTGCGAATTGTGCAGAGACACGATCAGCTACGAATCTTCTGCAGGGAGAAGTCCCTCAAAAGATAAGAAATTTTTTTTTTATAAATCATTTGTCGTCAAGGTAAGAAACGTTTTGTCTTCAGAACAGCAAGATACTGCATTCGATGGAGCTCATTATTGCAGTTTGGTTTGATGTTCCAATATATTCATCTTGTACTCCAGAGGTTCCCAAACTTTTTTTTCTCGTGGACCACTTTCAAAGTTTTACTATTTTCGGTAGACCCCCTGCTGCTACATTTCTTCTGTATTCCCAAAACTCCTAAAAAATATCACCCTAAATTGGGGGTGTTAAAAAGAAAAAAAAAAGTAGCACATTTTCTTGTGTGTCCTATTTATTAAAATAATACTTATGGTTATATGTGCGTGAATAAATATTTTTAAACAAAAAAGTACCTAGGTACCTAAAGTTTAATCTTCCCTGGCTCTTTTTGTTCTTTTATAAAAGTTTTGAATAATCTCTAGTATTAATTTTTAATACATAACTATCTACTACACTCAAATAATAAAACAAATGTAATATGATTGATAAATTACAATAAAAATATGTATAACAAATAGGCAGATACTTACTTTTTCCGGCACTGCAAACACTGACATCGATTCACTCACAGTCACACTTTTATGTTCAAAATCCAGGAAACAAATGAGTTACGTTTTGTTCTTGGCATTCGTATTTATACTAATGTAGATTGCAAGCACAGCGCAAGTCACATTTCATCCCTTTGGAGGTCTAAACAAGCATCCCGGACGAGCGGGTGCACGGGTGGTACTTTGCAAGTCTCGACATGTGGTGCACACTTGTACTATTATCTATTGTTCTATTCAATTCTGTGTTTAAACTGAGTCTCGAATATTTTTGAGTACCTACCTAGTGAATGATGCTACCTGCCTACGTTGATAGGTAAATCCAAGCCAAAGTTTTTGTTTTTTATTATGAAAACCAGAAAATGTTTCGTGGACCCCCACTTACAACTTTTGAACCCCTGTTTTCTTTTCACGTCTACGTGGACCCTCAAGTGGTCTTCTATGGACCCTTGGGGGTCCACCTGGACCACTTTGGCAACCTATATTGTACACTAACGTCCTTTGTTTAGCGAGAGTGCCCGAGTGTCCTTCCTGTCATGTTCCATACACCATTCTTCCTGTTTTACTTGATTGTCCAGTGTTAACTCATAACCCTTTTATCTTTTTAATGCACTTGTTTCGAACTTGCTCGACTGGGAGCTGCAGCTCCTTCCCCCGCGATTTGTTTGAGTATTTTTTATGCATATATTATTGACTTTTTATATATTATGAACATTTTTAAGCTTTGAATTCGACATTGTACCTTACCCGCTTTTGAATTTTATTTATTATTTTAATTTCAAGCGTTTTTAAAGAACTTTTATTGCATTTAAAATTATCATTTGACGCAATTTAGCCATACGAGGAGGCTTTGCGCCATGTACCCATACAAACTCTCACTCATTTTGAGGAATAAGGAATACGCTTTAATTCGACTGAATTTAAATGGTCTTGGTTTGATTAAAATAGTAAATGGGCTTACAAAATAGTCTGTATATTATTAAAATCATTATCAAGAGGAAATTCAATTTTTTGATTTTTTATATTACAAAAATATTTGCAATTTCTTAGTACTAATCTGAATTTATGAATTACACTGAGAATTGAGAGAAGAGAGAGGGATTTACCTTGTGTATTACATTGTATACTAGGGATTTCTATTGATCACGTGGGTAACTCACGAGAAATAAGATGAAGGGATTCTGAAGGAATTTCCTTGACGTAGATCCGTCTAGTGGGGATTATTTCTGACAGATTTACGACTATGGGAAAGCTGATTCAACAGATTTTCTGACCGCGTGGTCTAATAAATGAAAGGATAATTTGGAATTGAGTCAGAAAATAGTAATAAACTCTTTGCTTTTGAGTTAGAGAACGGGAAAATTAGAAAATTAAATTAGCTTTATGTGAGATCACTACAAATATATATTATTGAAAATATGGCTTTCTATCGATCACGTGGATAACTCACGTGGAATAAAATGAATGGATTCTGAAGGAATTTCCCAAACCTCTGTCAGTGTATTAGGGATTTTTTTTCTGAGAGATTTACGACTATGGGAAAGCGGATTCAACATGAAGCGCGTATGAAAGCATGATCTAATAAATAAAACGATAATTTGGAATTGCCTCAGAAAATAGGAATGAACTCTTTACTTTTGAATTACAG
>BMAW01113335.1:0-10204 GCA_019974015.1 Nephila pilipes
ACAGTTGATCCAGAGTCTGAGTTGCAGTCGAGGAAGGATTAGTGGTAAGAGTCTGTTAGATTACTATTGGTGGGTTGAATTTAGGTAATAGAAATATTCCCTAGGAGAGCATAGTGAGTTGTTTTCATAGTAAATATAAGTTAATAAAGTCCATAAATATTGTTCTTGTGTCTGTTTGATTAGTTAGTGTGTCTTAGTGTTTAATAATTGAATCTAGTTATTGCACAAGATGAAGCCCGTGTCGGGCGGTCAGTACACTGGCACCCAACCGTTCCTACCCCTAGAGAAAGAGTCCCACCGGGAGTAGCAATTTTTCCAATTAGATATTTCAATGGAAATGGTGATGTAGTTGAATTTCTAAACAGTGTTAATGATATCAATGTGTTTAATCAAATCCCGGCTAAACTGCATTGCGCATATTTACGCAATCATTTAAGAGGCAGAGCACTCGATTGGAATGATGTGATCGGTGCTGACTATAAACGGGGAGAAGCTACTGACTTTGAGAACATGCAGGCAGCTCTAAAAGATGCATTTCCTGTGGTGCGTGATCGTACGCGATTAGAAGCAGAATTCTATTCGGCTAAACAACAAAAACAATCTCCGTTAGATTTTGCGTATTACATGTTAAAAATTGCGCTTTGGCTACATTTATTGACCCCGGAAACGGAGATAATATAGCATATAATGTTCAGAATGTCAATGCCTGTTCTGGACTATCTTGAAGTCCATAAACCAACCTCTAAGATTGAACTGTTGCAGTTTCTATCTCAATATTAAATGCATCATTTAAGGGAAGTTGAGAACAATTCCCGGTCAATTCAAAATCTGAGAAGTTTTAATAGATATCGCTATAAGCGAGATAAAGCTCTGGTACCACATAGTTTGAGGCAAGCCAGTGATGTGCAGAGTCAGTATGTAAACAACCATGATGTTAGTCGCAACCAAAATTTGATCGCTCTCCAATTACGTTGAATTCAATGTTTGTAAAACCGGCAGAGACTGGCAATCAACTTAAGAGGGAAATTGAAAAAAGTCATTAAAACCTTTCAGAGTCAGCTACGAGTTGTGAGAAGGAAGTCTTGGAAATTGCAAAATCAGATCCGAAATTTCTTGAATAGCAGATATCAATATATTAATCAAAATTTTCCTTTAGCCTCTAGTAGTAATGTAGAATGCTTCAGTCGTTCTGTTAGAAAGGGTTGGAGTACCCATCGAAATGAAAAGCCGTCTAATCAACTTAGTCGAGGGATCCGAGTGCAGCAAATATCTGATCACAGGATGGAAGTTTACAATTCAGCTAATGGAACTTCGCCATTGTATGTGCCTCCTCACCGCAGGATGAGAGCCTCTACTCCGTCATCACCAGTGCATAAACACGTCAGTCACCTACAACGGATGAGCGGAATCCGTACGCAAGAGTCGTCCACAGGAAACTAGCCATGGAGAATCGAAGTCCGACCTCAACAGCCATCAGCAAGAAGCGGACCATGGGATCCCACTGCGATGCCACAAGGGTCTTCAAGGAGCCAATCTAGAGTCACGCCTATCCATTACAAGGGATCTACAGCAAGATCAAGATGACAGCCGATCTTCCAGTCTAGAAGGTAATTCTTCAAGATTCTCGTCCACAGCGAAAACCGAGACTAAATATCAGGTTGTATTATTCTTTGTTATTCCATTTGATTGACGATAAGATATTTTTGGGAGAGCAAGTCTTTCGTTTTAAGGCTTCAGCTCCAATACGGCAAACAGCTTTGGCTCTTACTCCACTAAGAGCTTAGAACTTAAATGGAGAGTTTAAATTCTTTTTAAATTGTAAATCACCAAGTTGGTGATCTTTCCGGATGGAAAGTATTGTTTGTTATACAAAATTTCTTACTCTATGAGAAACATTTAATATTTCTTCTATTATAATCGATTTTAAACATATGTTTAAACTTAAATTATGTAATCTAAATATAAACGATAAACGCTCTAACGCTAAAGATTTGAAATTTGTAAGGCATGAAATGTCAATTTATATATAAAAATAGTCATGTCACGAAATATTTCTGGAATGTAAGTTCTATTAATATTCAAAAATATTTTCATCAATGTAGTAGAATTCAATTATTAAAACACAACAAATAACGTTTTCACCTAAATTATTAACATTTTATTTTCAGCTGAAGGAAACATTTTTATGCACATACAACAATAATTTTCACTGAGCCAAATGTGGGAAACACACAATTCATTATATTGAAAATTACCGAATGTACATTCGAATATATCTTAGAATGTACTAAGTGTAGAAAAACTTGTGTTTGGTTTATTTTTAAACAAGAAAGACATTTTTAAATCTTCCATTTCGAAGAAACTCAGAATTCTTTATTTCTCAAAAGAGTTCATTTCGTTATAAAATGAATATTTAAGATTCAATATACTTATTTTTATAATAGTCGCTGCAAACATCGGACTATGTAGAACGTTTTGATGAAATATAACGTTTAGATAATGACTTTTAAAATAGCTTGAATCCAGTTAGAAATATTTTCTGTTGAGTGATAATTCAGACCTAATATTTTTCGCTGTAATTTATTTTTTAATCTTTATTCTTAAAACTTGGTTTTCTTGAGAAGAGCTTTAACAGAAATATCCATGTGGTTTACGTTGTGTATTTATTTGCATGATTCATTTCAAGATTATTTTTCAAAAAGAAAATGCTCTTACTCTCAAACCGCACTTCTAAGGATTCTTTTGAACGTGTCTAACGAGGTTATGTTTTTGATTGAATTCTTTCCATAGTATTCACACTGGAAGTGCATTTTACTAGTGTGAAGGACAAGATATCTATTTAGTTAACCTTTCGTAGCAAATCCTCTCCCTCGCAAGTGACACAGGAAACGTTTTCAGTCCTGTATGCATGCGAAGATGTTCTTCCAAATGATCTTTTCTCGTAAATTCTTTCTGATACAACTTACACTAGAAAAGTACCTTTTCAGCATGCAAATTCAGTATAAAGACCACTTCTATCAGAATAACTTCTTAAATAGCACAAATCGCTTATATTAAATGGCTTCTCGCACGTGCGCTTAACAAAATGTCTATTGGTAGTGGATGCGGTTTCCTTTGCTCCAATAGAATCTAATTTTTGATTTAACCGTACCTGACAATCGATATTCATTGCTTCAAAACTATTCATCGATTCTTCGAAATCGTTGTTATCGATATTGCTATTCATAGCATTGATGGTTTTCATCCCCTTCAATAATGGAATAATTTGACCCACTGCACTGACCTTCACTTGTGCCAATTCTTTCGCATCCACTGTCCCATAGTTATTTTAAATGCATCATTTAGTACATTATAATATTTTGAAAATCCATCTAAATCAGTTTTCGTTGATGTATCATCCACGTCTTTTCCATCGCTAATTTCAAATCCTTCGTGGACTCTAGATATATGTTGAATGCACTCCAAAGAGTCAGGAAATATTTCTTCGCAAACTTCTCCATTCCATTTATAAGTACTGGTTTCTTTCAAAAACAATGATCTTAAAATTCATATTATATCCTCAGAAATTACATCAAACTCATCAGAGAAAGGGTTAAAATGGAAAGTCCAGCTCGAAAACGAGAAACAAGTATTATCTTTCGAAGATTACATTTAGAGAAAAATTTCCCTTCCGTAATAAATAGATTGCATTCATATCAGCATTAGTTTTCAACATTTGCAAAATATATTTCTATAACTAAAACCTAATTCTTTGTGGAACAATTATCAATCATTGTTAGCGTCAAATATAAAATGTTGACGATTACCATCTGCGCATTGTGTCATTCAAAATTATATTTTTTAGCAAAAACTTCATTAATTTAATTTTCTTGTTTTAGATTTCGGTGACAAATATCTGAAATTTTTGCATAACACTCGTGTATTGCGATTTCTCAGTATTCGAGACAAAATTATAGGTTTCGATGCTGACATTGCCGTTGACTCTGAATGTCTGATCCTCCTATTAAAAAAAATGAAAATCCTGAAGCTTATCCGTCCCCAGGTGAACCATTTTTCATGATTTACTGCGGCGCTTGACGTGTTTAATCTCGTGTTGCTCTAAATGACAGATTCTAGGTGTGGAAAAGAAATGCGTGAACGACACGACTGAGGTGATCGAATACGGATGGAAAGCAATGCAAATATTTATCTGCTTTAAAAAAATTATCCCGAATCATTTGTCTAATATTTCCGAACAAATTGCAAAACTTTCGAATTACAAGTGTTGAAGCGGTAGTGGAATTGTATTGTTTAGAAATGAAACTGTCATTATAATGAAAAAAAAATATTTTATAAGACGTTTGAGTTCGAGTAATGTTATTTTGTCTCTAACATTTCGTTTTACTATTCATTTATTTTCTCAAGTGTGAGAGGAATACCATCTACCTAAAGAAATGAAATATTACAAACTATTCAGCATAGACTAGTGGTATATCTTTATATAAGTACACATAAAATATATTTTTTGTACAAATTTGCAGTACATTTTAGCACATAATTACATTTAGAAAATATCATCCTTTCATTTTTTTTCGTTTTAAATGACGAAGAAATTAAAAGTTGATAAGTCAGAAATAAATTTATTCTTTTCGATATTCTGCATTCTTCCAATTATTCCAATGTCAAACAAACCATTAACGATGTAAGGACAGTAGCAGCTATTGCGAACGCTAATTAACTTATCATATTCAAAAATTTCAACCTTTTTGATACTGCCTTAATGATGAAAGGTGACGCTCCCCCAGTTATTTAAGAATAAAAATGTCGAATACAATAGGTAGAATTTCACACCAGAATCAGGGATCAAAAGTACTTATGAGGTCACAAAAAAGAACGTAAGTCATTTTGTGTTAGTGAGGAAATGATTTACAATAGAAGTCAATCCTCGCATCTGCCCATCTAGAGCTATGTCGCAACAAACAAAAAAAACTTTTACACACAATTTCGAAAAATCAATTTTCGAATCTATCAAGTCAATTTTATTTACGTAAGAAAGCTGTTGTACAATGCTGTGGATTTGATATCAACCTTATTGTCTTTCCTGAGCCATTGAAACTTTATTCCATAGGATGTTTTGCCCTTTAGCATTGGATTTCGACTCTTAAATTTCACACATTGCCTGCTTCGATTTTTGCGTCTTTCTTGGGTATAATGGTGAAAATGGCAAAGTCATAGATGTCGAGCAAAGACATTCTGGATGATAATAATAATAGACACAAACAAAAAAGTAATAAAAGGAAGAGAGAAATATCAAAATATTTATTTTTATGCAAAGCTTGAATTATTCTAAGATTCTGAAAATAGCATTCTGAAAAAAGTTATAAAGGGTGTATATATAATTCTCAAAGTGACATCCTTGTCACTCCAGAGACGCTAAAAAGATACAAGGTCCATTGATAATAGCCCCATGTTGTTTGTAAGTGCGAAGGTAATAAAAATTAAATCAATCAATAAAGAATTTGAGAATACTACGCTTTCCATAACTATAACTGACATGAATGAAAATACCCTTTTCAGCTTTACACTTACTTATTTTCGTTTACTTTAGAGTCGGAAGTAACTTAACTGCATAAAGCCAAATTTTGAGTAACTGTTGAGTCAGAAATAGACCTTCACTTCAGAATGGATCGTAAGCCGTGGAAATGTTGTGATAAATCTTTTAGTGATTTTACGAAGTACTATGCCCATGTATTAATCTTCCATAACAAAAACTCAGATTACAAAGGAACAAATGCCTCAAATAGAAATGGTCGTACTACATTAGACGAACCCAAAGATGGTTGCTCAAAACAAATTAGAGTAACTAAAAACACAACAGGAATGAATGAATACAACAATTATATCTCGGTTGTAGATTCCATTAGTAAATCAAATGATTCCGATAGGATAATTGAGACAACTACAAAGAATGAATGCAAGAAGAACATCGCACTAGTAGATCCTAGTAGAAGTTCGACTGATTCCAATAAATTGTTTAAAGAACCCATAATAATTTTCTTAAAAAGAGAGCTAGATGACAATATTTTGCAAAAGTCCGTAAAACGTTCCATTGAATCATACGTCAAGTGCAACGCATCCGAAATTGAAGCAGTTGATGATTTGGAACTTAACAAAACGACACCTTCTACCAACAGAGAATCAATTACACTCGAATGCAACAAGCCATATAAATGCAAGACCTGCTGCAAATCCTACTCTAATAAAAGCAGTCTTGTTCAACATAATCATTTGCATACTGGTGAGAATCTCTTCATGTGTAAATCGTGCTCGAAGCAATTCACCAGTAAAGTTAGATACGAAGAACATCTTCGCTCCCATACTGGACAACAACCTTTCAAGTGTGATATCTGCGAGAAAGGATTTTCTAAAAAATGGAACCTCGTTCGACATCTTCGCTTTCACAGTGGTGAGAAGCCTTTCAAGTGTGAGATCTGCGGGAAAGAATTTCATCAGAAACATCACCTTACTCAACATCATCGTATTCATAGTGGTGAGACGCCTTTCAGCTGTGAATACTGTGGGGAAGAATTTAACCAAACAAGTAGCCTAAATCGACATCTTCGAGATCACTGTGATAAGAAACCTTAGTTGGACATCTTTACACTCATATGGGTGAGACGACTTTCAGTTGCGATTCCTCAACCTTTTGCTACGAAATGCAATCTCAGTTTTAAAGTTGTCAGTCATGCAACAAAATGAGACATTTAAACACGAAATTTCAAAGAATTAAATTTTTCTTAAGTATACTTTTTTCTGCCGTGTATTTGAATAGTAGCGAGCAAATGAAATATATTGTTCAATTGAGCTAATTTTATTAATGAATCTTCTTACTTTAGATTTTAATCATTATGAACTGTTTAGGATAGAAAAGGATACCAGAAACAAAATATTGCAATTTACTGCTTTCTGAAAGGCAACATATGTGTATTAGTAAATTTGTATGCAAGTTTTTGAAGTAAACAAAGTATATTTGCCTGTAAAGTTGTTAATCCCATTGAAATAAAATTTTATTTTTTTTCTTTTTAAAAGCAAATTGATTTCATTTATTGAAATAATCAGAATTAATTTCAAAACACACTTTTTTACATATAAAACACTTATTCTTAAAATGTTCCTTGTAGCGTTTATTTTTAAAGTAATGCATTAAAGGTTTATTCTGTTTAAAATCTAAAACTATCTTGCACCAAACAGTTTGAGTTTTATAGATTTTTAAAATATATTTTAATTAATATATATCATTATAATATTGTTTTCTGATTACAGAATGTTCCAAGTGAAATTTCTATTATATCATGTGTAATTTAAAAATGGTCGACTCTCGAAATAAACAGAATTCTAACTAAATCTTTTAACTTGCACAAAATGAATATATTTTTCAAACTTTACATGCAATGAAATCCAATTTGTTTTATCTATTTATTTTGTAGTTTTATATTTGGAGAATTTTGTTTCGTTGAATCCATGCAACTTCAAATTATTTATATAAAGAGGAATATTTGAATTGTTTAACATCTTCTTATTTCCACGTCACATCATCTGTATTTGTAATTCAGAATTCCTGCTTTGTTATACCTGGAAAGCTTCGATGGAATTTGAATTCGAATCTTCCGCTCAACATAGCTATGGTTGGCTTTAAACTAATAATTTCTTCCGTTACGCAAAAACGGCTTCTTAAAGTTTTGTAGAATTATGTCTTGTATGTTAATTACGAAGCTACAATATTGCGATTGAATAACCTAATTTTACATTAAATAAATTTAAATATAATCAAATAAATTATTGTTTTAATTTCTAAATATATATTTATATAAATAAAAATTCATATAAATAAAATAATTTATGTATTCTTTGTTTGCAATTGTTACCGCAAAACGAAGAAATTTCAAACATTTTCTCAGCACTATTTTCGTTATGTTAGAAAGCTTG
Source organism: Nephila pilipes (assembly GCA_019974015.1). Classification (NCBI taxonomy): domain Eukaryota; kingdom Metazoa; phylum Arthropoda; class Arachnida; order Araneae; family Nephilidae; genus Nephila; species Nephila pilipes. Next base: position 7,966 of record BMAW01113335.1, read on the forward strand.
CAATTTTAAATTTCATTTTAGTGCTTGTTGAGTTTTGACAAAGCGAAATTTGTGGGAAAGTAATTTTTAGCAAGACTAATGACTAAGTTCTGGAAAATTTAAAAATAGATACAAAACGACTGGTTTGAATTTCAGTAATTTAACATATCATCTTACGTTTTAAAAAGGTTAATTTTGCCTTTTTTGTTTTGTTTCTTTACGAGTTGTATTGAATCATTTGGTAGATTTTCAACTATCGTAATTATTAAAAAAATAGAAAAAACTGATAAGAATCGATTACCTTTTACTTAGAAAAAACTATATGAAATGCGTAATCATTTTTGAAATCAATGAAATGTGTTATTATTCACAATTGTGTATGATATAGAAAACTTTAAATGGTGGATAATAATGTAGGATTTGGAAACTGAAGAACGAGTAAGTTTTCAATCGCAGATATAAAATCATTTCAAAGGGTCAAGGAACAAGACGACTTCACAAATGGTATTTTTTATTATGGAAATTTCTACTCTCCTCCAACTTCGCAATTTAGTGTTTTTATTTGAATAGAATTGGATGATAATGATACTATCACTGAGAGAAAATCTTTTTAATATATTACAATTGGTATTTTAGCGTTTAAATTTTCCATCATGAACCTGAGAGAGAATGAACTAGTTTCATTTGAAAATATCTTTGGAATATTACTTCATAATCAATGTGGACAATTCTATACGTAAAATAAGTTGTGAATGCAGATCCATTACAGGGGAAATGCATGCTAAATAATATCGATGGAATTTCATTTTCTGCATTTCAGACTTTTGATGTTTTTGAAGTGTACTTTACTATTTACTTGCTTATACTTCATAATATTTGGGATTCAAAATCTCAAATTTAAAAATTTATTAATAGAGATAAAAAATTACAATCTTAATTTATTTTGTGTAAAGTAGCTCTTTTTTGTTAGTTTTTATCTATAAGAATATTGAATTTTAAAGATTTCTCGTATGTAGTTTTAAAATTAGACAATATTTTTACTTTCGAAAATGCAAAATTGTTTTTCAGCGAATTGTTAGTGCTTGGTTCTGGACATCATAGATTCATCTTCTTTTTTATTTGTTATCTTTTAAATTTTAATTTTGTTTTAAATATTTATGGTCTTACGTATGTGTTCAATTTTTGAATGCAGCTTTAAAGTTCATTGAAAGCTATTTTGCATTCGATATGTTCAACGAGAAAGCAGCAGTCAGTGAGATATTTAATTTCGTTTTTAAAATATTTGATATTATGAATGCTGTTGAGGAATGAACAACGGTCAGGAGGGTTTCATCATGTCAAAAACATAAAAGGCTCTTAGTTCTTGAAAATTTTTTATTTGAAATTACTTTTTAGAGAAAAACTGAAATACATGTTCTACTAATATTTGTAATTATTTTAATAAACAAAGAGGTATGATTATTTAATATTTTCCATGAAAACATTGTACCTAAAAATAAATTTATGCACTTACGCTATACGTTCATCAATATTCTAACTAGAAACATTCTCTCCCGGCTGGTTATATCAGGTTTTCTTGGATATCGAGGGCAAATTCGAAAGGAAGTTACATTACTCATAGAGTAGCATTTTTTTTGTGCACAGTTGTGGAAATGGAATTGAAAGGCTTATGGAAAATAAATAGAAATATGATTTCTTATTTACATAAGAGGGAATACTTTCCTAAGAACATTGTACTAATAAATTTTCGAATGTTCAATCATTAAGAGTAATAAAACTCTTGAAGTGTGTCTTACGCGAACAATGTGTGGGCTGATTTTGTGAATTATTTCCTACTTGTACCGTATTTGCTACCACATCGATTCAATTTCGGGATGTATCTCCATTGGCTAGAAAGTGCGTGATAAGAATTACTTGTTAATGGTCTTTTTACTTTAGCAGATCTCTTGTATTTTCATCGCATCAAGACATTAGATCATTTTGAGGTTAATGTGAATAACTACTTCAATACCACGTTTTGACCAGTCACTGGACAAGCATGTTAAGCCATTTTATTAAGTTTTGAAATTTTCTTAAGGGGTTAAATCAATGCGGACATCTTTGAGACTCCAATTTACTCTGCTCCACGTCTCATTTCAAAAGTGCAGTCTTTGCGGAAATTGCTTGCAAAACTTCACGAACCTTCGGAAGTGTACAACATCCACTTGATAGACCTTTTCAGTACTGTATTGATATTGGTCATGACACATTTGTGCATTTA
>BMAW01113342.1:0-94235 GCA_019974015.1 Nephila pilipes
TTCCTGGAGGTTCTTCTATCCTTTTAAAGCACGGCACCTCGAACAGGACAAACGTTTTCCGATACTGACAATTTTATCATTTGAATAGTCAACATATATTTCATATTTAAAACCAGACAAATTTTTGGAAGTCCATGGCGCTAATTTAACTTTTGATCTTTTTTCATTGCATTTAATTACAGCTGCCTGATTCACATGGGGGTTATTAGAAAAGTATTTTCTTACAGCTGCTCTATGTACTTCAGGATGGCTTTTAGTATATTTTGAAGAAGCTTCTCTATGTACTTCAGAATGACTTTGAGTATATTTTGTAGTAGCTTGTCTTGCTTGTTTATATCTAATTGAATTTGTGAATCTTTTTCTTCTTTTTCTACCTTAATTTAGTTGAAGAGATGTTACATCATTAAGAATTGATTCACTTGAACTTGAAAAATCAATTTTAGATATTGATTGAATCTTTGAAACTTACACAGACACATTTTCTTGAGTCTGAAACACTAAAGATGATACATTTTCTTCATTTTGTTTCACATTATCATATCCAGGATTAACTTTACTTCTAGCATTTAACCGATCCCAGTTGTTAAACACGTGAGAAACAATATTTCTCATTTATACGCCATCGATATGCCACCAAACACCAGCAAAAACAGAGACGAAAATAAACATGCTCCGTTGCCAAGAATTTTAAAAACTTTGAAAGGAGTAGGTATTCCATCTATCCAAATATATTAAACATCCATTATTAAAAATTATATCTGAAAATTAAATATGAAAAATCAATTTGTATTAACCTACAATGAAATACTTCTCTAGTTTGAAAATATAACCGAAAATAATTTTTAAATATCAAATTATTTAAGAATTCAACAAAAAATACTAACAAAAATAAAGTATAATAAAATTTTTTAGCCAAAATTCACCAGTATTACGTTATCCTTTTTGCAAAGTGATAACTCTATTACGCTAGCAGCGTATCTGGAACTGCAATTGAATAAGACAGAATAGCTCTTAAAAAATCATAGCATTAAAAATAATTCTGTATTCTGAAAACGATAAAATATCCAGCCATTTTAAAAAATCAAAAAATTTTATATATAGGTTGACAGGCTTTACTGGAGCTCCTGAGCCAAGGACTCTAAATCTGCATATCGGTGCAGATTGGTTTGCATAACTCTTGCTTTTTCCAGACCAGAATTGCATAGAAGATATTTTGGATGGCATTTAGATGTAAATTAATTTATCAGAAAAATTTAAATTAAAAAATTGTGAGAAATTAAAGTGAAAGAGAGTTTTTAAAATATTGAAATTAACCTTTTTTTCTCTTTCCGAAGAAAGGGTAGGTAAAGGTGAGGGAGTGAAAGCAGTTGACTAATAAAAATTTTTTTTTCCTAAAAACTAAAAGCTAAAAAATGCCAAAATACAGAAACAAAACTTTTGCATAATATTTATATTAGGATACAGTTAATTCATACATCAAAATAAATATTTTGACCGCTACTTATTTTTTTTATCAATGACATGAATAACATACCGATATTATTCATTTGTTAAAAGCCAACTTCAATAATTTGGTAAGATTGCGTTTAGATTTACAAATGTAATTTATCAATCATTATTAATAATAAAATATTTTTCTCATAAATTTAAAACTTATGCCTAGGTTCCATAACAATAAAAAATTATCGTTTGCTCAGCTGGAAATCAACTGGGGTTAATATAGTATAGCTATTTAAAATTCACAATGAAAGGTCATTGAAATGCTTCGACTTGGTGGTGGAAGATATTTGGTGATAAATATCTAAATGTAGGATTTTCGGGAATCAACATTTACATTATATATGATAAACCTACAATGCATCCTACTCAGCGGATTGTCTTGGGTGTATGCTACTCCGTAAGAAGTCGTCATTTTAGTATTTTTCAAAATCCCGCTCTTGCCAATCCTCCATCAGCGCCTCAATATTAAATAATTTCCATTTCGCAGACGCAAATCTCGCCAAGATTGGTAGCAATGCACAGAATACATATAAAAAAATATATTCCGTTTGGCGTCGGTCATGTCATTTTTGGCGATAAAGTCGCCAAAAATGACATAATTGATGGATAAGAAAAGATTAACTGATGAAAATCATATTTTGGATCAGAATTCCGAAAAATCTGTTCTTAGTGAGCGTCTACATCGCAAAATGAGTAACTATACTAAATTTCAAGCCAATCGGTTGTATAGTTTTAGAGATATCGTGATGAGTCAGTCAGTGGTATTTCGCTTATATATATATATATAGATGTACCAAATTTTACTATCGTCTGATCAGTAGAAGATCTTTCACATGTAACTAAATAGGCTAACTTTAATTGTAATTAACCGTTAATATAAAGAAATCATGTAAAACGAAAAATTTTAATCATTTATTATTAGATCGCATTGAAGGACCATTTCCAGACACATAAAGAAACTTTGAATTATTAAAGAGATGTTTGTTTTATAATTTAAGCCCTTTAAATGCTTTTAGTAATATTTCTTAGTGGTATCAAAATATTAAATAAAATACTAAACGACGAATTAGAATAAATTTTTTGAAAAAGTATAACTTTAATTTGCCATTATTTACTGTGCAAGGTTATGTACTCCGGTTACTAATCAATAGGTTTGTTATTTTAATCTTCTTCATATCGGGTTAAAAATAAATGAAATGTCTTCGGTTGCGTGCTGTATCAACTCTTACACTTATTTAATATTCAGTCAGTCAACTTAAAGATAACATTATAATTAATTTCATCAGAAATTCTTCGAGTCCGAAATATTTAACTTTAATATCTAGTTAAAAACTTTTCTCGGAGAATGGTATTTTTTTAAAATTAAGAAATAATAGGGACTAATATTTTAACGTATATTCAAATCAACCAAATATTTTAAAACATATTTTTTTTCTTCTGAAATCATTTAATAACTTTAAATGTATGAAACGCTTATTGTGGAAGAAGTCACAATTGTTTTATTGAAATTCAACAAAACTTTTGATTCTCTTCTTCTCATCGGAGACATATGGCACTACATTGTTTGACTGAAGAGTACAATGACACAACATTAAGCTTCAAAGTCTTGATAACAAAGTAACTGTCTTTATCTTTCGTAAATATGATTCACATTCCTTGCTTTCAGTATAAACGGTAATGTGTCGTTTAATTTTTTTTTGATTTAATTATTCTTATCCAGTAATCACAGATTTATCATATATTTCAGCCGGTCTGGTTTAAATTAATCCAAAGTAAAATGATTTGCTGTATATTGCTGATCTTACTTTACTCCCGAAGCATATCCTGGTTTTGTGTAGATAATAAAAAAGCTAAATTTTTAGTGGAGTATTTTTTTCATGCTGTTTTAGTGTAGGGGTAATTTAGAACACTCTAATCCCTATATGCGAAATATTGGGATATCTTTTGATAAAACTAGTCACTTGAATAATTAGCATCTGCTTAAGCCCATACGATGTTCCTATGTTCCCTGAAATGCTAGAATAGACTTAAGAGAAATTTTATACTAAAAGTTCACGAATATGCATGTGTCAGAAAGGCACATTACATTATATCACAGGTATGAAAATAGAAATATCAAATAGACTTGATATAAATCAATATCTACATTATGCTCATATCAGAAAAAGTTTAAAGAACGACACCCATAACAGATAAATTGTATACAGAAGAACATCCCAAAACCAACTTTTTAGTTTTCTGAATTTTGTTTCTTAAATTATAGAATATTTTTCAAAATAATTAAATTAATTTTAAAATTTTAAGAATGTTAATTATAAGTAATTTTATTATATGTCTCTAATTTAAGATGAAGAACTTTACTCTTCTTGGTAATATATTTAACGTAAAAAGCGTTGAGTTAATTTTCAACCTCACCATAATTTTGGGGAAAAATCAGATTGTTCTATTTGTTAGAAGCAACCAATTTTATAGTTCTTTTATATACGCATAGTAAAAAAAACCAGGACTCTATTTTTATGAAGTAATCATTAATGTAAGAAAAAAGTAAATACAAGCTTTCAATCATTTCATTGAAAATGAAATCTTATTTGCTGATTTAATACTATACTCTTCTCTGTGTAAGAATGTTGAATATTACAAATTTCGAAATGCTTGGCATGAAAATAGAATAATTACGTATGTAATATGTCACTGTTTATAAACCTGCTTTAGTAATTGCACCATGGTTATGACTGCTTTATCTTCCAACTCTAATAAATACCCATTTTGTGTGCCAAAGACCGTTTTGAAAAGAAAACATTTCTTTTTTGACAAAAATTTTCTGTGCGCCAATATTATTGAAGTAAGTCTCTTTGGAGTATTGTATCATAAATTATATCAAATTATGTACATATAATTTCAATTCGAGTTTTAATCTATTTGAAACTCCACTTGGCTTAACTGATTTGAGTAAAATTATTTCTTCCTTATCATTTATTCAATAAATTATATATTAGTTAGTATATCGAAAACCAAATCTAAAATATTAAGCATTTTAAAAAAATTCTGTAAAGTATGTATCCTTAATCACGTCCACGGTAGACAAGTGATCATTTTCCCGGTAATCGGTAAATGATTTAAGTTGATCTGATATACAAATCAGTAAATGATTTTGATTAATCAATCTCATATACGTTTGGGATTGCATAATGAACTTTGAAAGCATTGAATGAAAATTTCTACAACACATTTTGAGCAACTAATTTCCGAGACCTATTGGATACGATTTTAAATTATGAACATGTTACCTAAAATCATAGCAAGAAATATAAATTTGACATGCCACTAGAAATGTTGAGAATAAGTGAAATTCATTACAATTACCTGCATTTTCTGATAGCGTGCAGGAGTGAAATATTTTTGCAACTGATCCATTCCTCTTTGAGAGATAATTTGCACTCTTTGTTGATCTAGACATGTCGGTCATTATTGAAAACATGCTTAGAGTACGGCAAAAAATTATTAAATTCATTCAGAGCATTTAGTATAAATGACATTAGGAATTTATCAAGGGCAGATATGATTAAGATGTAATCTACGCCAAATATCTCTTTTTAAATATGAATAAGTTAACAATGAAAAAATAGTGCTTGTTCTTATTAAAAAAAATAATTTGCCACCATTGCAACAGTCATTTTCACAGCAGATGTTATTTACTAAGAAAAGGGTAAACAAATTAGACTCGCAGAAGTGAAAGTCAAGTTTTAAAAAAAACAATCGATTTAAAAAAATTAGCTTTCAACAATCAATCAATTAAAATGGTTACTTTTATAAACTAATGCTTATAAGCAATTCTGTAATGATTCAATTTATGTGTATTATTAATATTTTATTAATAAAGTTTTCTCTCCAGTGTACATTGAACATTTTATTTGGAAAATTACATTGCATGCTCTGCAATATTGTACTATCAAGTGAATGAACGGGAAAGCGAAGAAAGGGATCCCAAGTTCCGCACACATGTGAAATTTCATTTGTTTCACATGGCAAAAAGTGAGTCACGGTCATGAGAATAAAATAAATTAGAATTGAAAATTGAATATATAACAGATTTTACATAAAATTCTATTTGTAGTTAAAGCATTTTAGAATATGTGAAGAAATATTTTATAAAAATAGTCCATACATCTTTTTATAATTGGTTGTGTCTGCTTCTCGTGATTTTATAAAAATATTTTCCATTGGTGTTTATATTTTACTAAAAACATCAAATGGACTAAATTCATGTGACGTCATGATCATATGATGACTTGACCACGTGATATTCGCCGATGTAAACAAGTCTATTATTCGTTTGTTTTGCACTACGTTTATGAAATATGATATGCTTCTTAAGTTTCAGTAACTTACATTTTACTAAATATACTACTTTTTTAATTGAATAAGAAATTATCACAACATTTTTTTTTATATATATTTCACCTCAATAAATGCAAAAATCGAAATTTTGGATTGCTGCAATATATAGGTATTGAATCATTCTTCTATCAAAGAGCTGAAATGATAGCAGCTGATTTATTTGGTTTACATGCAGACATTTTGTTATAATTATGAAAACATCCTAATTTAGCTGTCATTTTCTAGCATTTAAAAAAGTGTTTCGACTGATCTTCTTTAAAATTTAAGGTACTTTTCCATTTCGCCCGCGCAAACGATAAAGTCGCCAAAATGATACAACCGAAGCCAAACTGAATATGTGTATACTGTGTGTTATTGCCAATAAAGTCTGCTTGGCGAGATTTGAGCCGACAAAATGGATAAATACTGTAACAATATTTATAAATGAAATCATTTGAAATATAAAATAAGCTTAATCGAAACAAAAAGATGAAAATAACTCAATGGCTATTAGCAGTTCGAAAATGTATCTTTTTAAAGCAGAAAATAATTTAAAGCTTATATTGGAAGTATACAAACGCCGGAAGCAAGTTTAAATAGGCTTAGCTTACCGAACGATATTTTAACTATTAAACGAGAATAAAATTATACATACAAAAATTATACTCGTATTATTTCCTGCCGAATATAAATAACTGAAAAATGTAAGAAATATGATATTAAATACTTTAATCGAAATAAAGTGTGGATATACAATATATATACGACTTACATATAAGGAAATCCTTTGTAAACACAGACCACGCCGGTTTGTTTATGATATATATCACGTGATTCTGTGAATTTAGCCCATTCCACGAATCAATAGATTAGTAATACATTTTCAATGTATCACGATTTCCTAAGAATCAATTCAATGATATAGTTTCAAAGATTTTATGTGTATATAGCGTGACATATGTATTGAAATAATGTGTGGCCCAGTAGTGTGATATGCGTGCTTCTATGCACGCTTTCATTTAGGATGAGTAGCGACAACTATTATTTCGGGGAACTTAACCCTCACGGGCTTCTATCCCCTGTGAAATGGCTTAAAAATGATTGGTGAACTGAACCTTGGTTTTTCACTTGCCCAGAAGTTAATGAATTATTATGGAAGTTATTTTTTAAAAATTGCAATAGTTTGATGAAAAAAGAGTATTATAGGGAATTTAAAAAGTTTAAAAAGTTATTGCAGAAAGTAAAGTTATCACAAAGTAAAAATATAATGGATGATCAAATTTAATTGCAGAATGGAGAATTAATTGTAATATTGCAGCAGAAGTCTATTGAATTCCTGCTTGCTTGCTCGGTCTGGTCGCAGTAAGAGCGTGGGTTGTGATTGGTCGGTGGCGCGGTGAGCTGTTTGAGTATATAAGTGTGTGTGGGTAGGGGTGGATGGCGGATGCTAATGATGCTAGTTTTGGTTTTTAAGATCGCGGGAGTTGGGTGATTTAGTATTGGATTTTAGAAAGTTTAAATTATTGTATAATTTTAAATTATAGGATTAAGATTTCTCTGGGTCTATGAAGTTGAGGGTTATTTCTTATTGGGGTGTATTTTTCTATTTCTTGTATGGTTTTATTATTTGAAGTATCGATTTTTTGGAAGAAGTTTGCAGAAAGTTTTTTGATAAAATTTTTTAGTGTGGGGAGTTTAAGTGAAAATCTAATATCTGTATTTCTCATGTACCATTGGGCTTTAGCTATTGTTCTAATTGTGGAGTTTTGCGATTTTTCTAATAAGTCAAAAGTAGTGTTAGCACAGTGTGACCAGACCGGGCTAGCATAGGTCAGAATAGGTCTTAGAATCAGGGTGTAGATAAGCATTTTATTACGTCTGCTTAAAGCAGATTTACTCGAGATAAGGGGAAAAATTTTATTAACTGCAGATCTGTACTGCTTTTTAATTCGTATTACATGTTGTTTGAAAGTGAGTTTTTTATCCAACGTTACACCAAGATATTTGGTGTCTAGAGACCAGGGTATATTTTTGTTTTCCAGAAAGATGTCTGGTTCATTTTTTCTGTATCCTCGTGAAAAGAAGACGGCCTCTGTTTTGGAAACATTCAGGGCAATTTTCCAAGTAGAGTACCATGCTTCTAGTATCTGTAAGTGTTCGTTTAGTGCTTGGCCTATGTTAGGTGATTTTTTATGTTGTGCTAATATCGCAGTGTCATCTGCATACATGCATAGTTTTGTTTCTGGGTGTGTAGGGATGTCGTTCACGTAGTAATTAAACAAACTTGTTGAGAGGATTCCTCCTTGTGGGACTCCAGCTTCTATTGATCTTGGATTTGATAGTTTTTCATTTACTGTGACTTGGAATTTTCTATTTTGAAGGTAGGAACTGATTATTTTTACTAGATATGGTGGGGTGTTGTACTGTATCATTTTATATATTAATCCAATATGCCAGACTCGGTCAAAAGCTTTCTGGATGTCCAGGAAAACCGCTCCAGTTTTCTTCCCTTTGAAGAATCCTGTTTTTATAAATTCTATGACTCTGAGTAGTTGGTGGCTGGTGGATAGTTTTGGTATGAAACCATGTTGTTGGTGGATAATTACATCTTTTTCTTGGAGGAAGTTGGAGAGTCTATTGTGTATGATCTTTTCTGCTATTTTGCTTAAAATTGGAAGTAGGGATATCGGTCTGTAGTTGCTTGGTAGGGTGGGATCTTTTCCTGGCTTCAGGATCGGGATGACTACGGCAGTTTTCCCATTTAGGATGAACGTCCGCTTAAAATCAATATAAATTTCTTTATATAAAATATAAAATATTTTATATACGATTGTTTCAAAACATATTTATTTAGACATTCTTACACCGAATATCTGGATATTCCGTGGCAGTCACTTCAAAGAAATTTTTATCATTTGCATTTAAATATTAGAAAATGTAGGCAAAATTTTTAACCTTTTCTAAATCGAAAACACATTGAGTTGTTTCATCAATGCATTTTCAAGAACTATTTTATCTTCTAAAATAATGTAACTCCTTTTATTGTAGGAAAAGAAAGTGAGGGATTCGTACATTAGAAATATTGTACAAAAATATAATAAATTCTAAGGTAAACCTATCCACCGTGAAAAATAACATATGTGGTGTTATAGTTTCTAAATGATAAAAGTCAGAAACCTTTCATGCTGTCTATGAGATATTCCTCTTTTCTCTTGTTATCCTGTTACCTACTCGGCTTGATAGCATGAATTTATTTTCATTCTTTCTTGTCTTCACTCAAACTTTCAAAATATTCCACTATTTCTGGTCCTAATTAATACGATTTCACCATACTTTATTCTACAGTAAATTTTTTCATACTTTAGATCTATATTATTCCTTGTGTTTAAGCATGCAAAATAAATTGTAATTATCTATGCAGAGCATGAGATAAATATAGTTTTTTTGTTTACTTCGTTTTTCATTTTAAGTTATGGATACTAAATTATTATAAGTGTTTGAAATTGTTTTCATTTCCTTTTAGTCTAATTAATAAATACTCTCTAATCACTACAAGTTAATTATTGGGTTATATTTTTACACGTCCATTCAAATTAATCTCCTTTGTGAATAAGTCCGCTTAAGCCACGCACTGTTGAAATGATGAAAGAGAAATTCGAATAAATTTAATAGAACTAAATACCTGAATGTCATGTACTTCCTAAAACTATATGTCATCTGAATAAAATAAGACTTACTCTTCATAAAAATTCGTTTTTCACGCTTGTTGTTATTGATTGTCATCTGCATTGCTGTTCCGAAACCTTAAAGTGAACTAAATCGTACTCTAAGTCATATAAAAGAAATCAACTTAAACAAAAGTTAATAGAACAAAATTTTTCAAACATTAATTAGATCAAATTGAATGATCTTTACCAGAACACTCCAAATATTTAAATCTTACTTGGAACACTTACATTTCATTTTTTAAAGACTATATATATTTCTTAAAATAATTATAAGTGGTAATTAAATATTAATGAAAATATTAAATTATATTTGTAAATAAATTGGAAGTACTTTTATAACTTTAATTTGACATTCTCGTTGCCATACTTAGTAAAATGATTCGGTACCAAGCAAAATGTTTGTTACCTTTCTCTTCTTCACGTCGGTTAGAAAAAAAAGAAACGTGATTCTTTTGCGTATACAAGTATATTTTGCACTTATTAACATCAATTCCGTCAAATTAATTTAGATTTGAATTATTTTGCGCATCTTGGTAAAAATGTATTAATTCTTTACACTAGAAATTCCTCCTGTCTGATATGTTTTAATCTTGATTCTCCATTTAAATTAAATCAGTATCGACCACAACAAGATTTATTTTAAAATTTAGAAGCAATATGCAAGTTTCTATTCTAATGCATATTTGATGCATTCAAGTTCTCCTAATATTTATGAATTAAGGAATTATTTGTAAGGTCCAGTTTTGTAATACAATATTAATATGCCTTAAGTACCTTTAATTAAGGCATCTATTTCAAAAGCAATAGAGAAAAATATATTACCACCAGAAATCGAATGACATTTTCGGCAACACTTTAAGGGTTAACTGGTGCCTTTTAGCGACAGTTTGATATGACGTCTGTTTCGCGCTTATTAAAAGAACAGAAAACGTTCTTTTATCTAATCGTCAAAGGCTTAATTCGTTATAATATGATCAATTATTTCTTCTCTTTTACGTAGAAACTCCATTTCTTTGGTCATGAAAATAAACAATATGTTTATAAAACAACCGAATTTCTAATATTGTAAATGCCTAGGATTCAATTGTACAATAAGATTCTTAAGACATGGTGGAAATTTTGACAGCGATGGGTGATAGCACATACGAATTCAAACATGTTTCTTCCAAAACTACATGGTCTAAAATAAAACGCAAACTTTCTAAAAGGGTGCTTCACAATCGTTTTACCTCATTTCCTGTTTTGATATATCGGGAGGAAAAGAACAGCATGCTTGCAAGTGTAACCTGAGAAAGAAGAAGAAATCGTAAAAAAATTTACTTCTTAATAAATGTAAATCACCGAATTATGTGAAGTACTCCAACATAAAACCAATGTAACAATTACGTAATGTACGAATAATGAGGCACTTTAGAAATTCGGATAAAACAGACACGCATTCCGTTTCCGGAGCTCCTCCTAGAAGTACCGTTAAATTAGCTGAAATATAATTTTTGTGATTTCACTATAGATGATAGGCCTAATGGGAGAAAGTTTACGCACTTGTATCGATTGCTCCGGAAAATGGATTATTTCTTCTTAGTCTGATACAGGCTGCTTATGTTTTCTTGTTCCCCATGTTACATTGGTATGTATGGTGATCTTCTTTTATTGATAAATCGCTACAGGAATTATGTTATTCGTTTGCGATACATCATTGTTTGTGCAACCATTACAAGTTAACCTTGTATTTGGCACAACATATTCGTTGAGAATTCGTGCATTAATCTAACCCAACCAATATGTTAAGATATATGCTATTATTATATTTTATTTTATTTAATTCTTCCTTTGATCCAGAGTGGATCCAAAAGACACGCTGTGTAGCCGGAGCTGACGTACTCAATATCTGTTGAGGCCCAAAGTTTTCCTTTTGACGTACCGTGGAACTAAGACGGAGACACCAGATGAATTGTCATCCTCATCACTGGACAAAGGTTCAAAATTACGACTTCCTACGCCAATAGCATTCATGTTGCTTCTACACTGCTGGCCACACAAAATGCAACATTGAGAAGGATCAGAGATATCACAGTGAAATTTATTTAGCAGATAACATGTTGTACAAAGATCAAGCGATTAAAATTACAGCCTCTTGTGAAGTGACGATGATGACAAAATCAGTAGTTAGTGTAGACACCATTGTTGGCTATTTCCATTGCCACACGCCTTGGCATAGAATCAAAGATCCTTTGGATGTATCATTGGGATACAGCAGTCCATGCGGCTTCTACATATTGCCAAAGTTTATCGGATGTATCTCAGGCCAGTCCTTGTGCAAGCATGGACCACACGTTTTCGGTAGGCCAAAGATCGGGAGCACATGCAGGCCAAGAAAGCAGTTCAATCTGATGGGTAAAGGAGATTTGTTAAACATGGTGGGCCACGTGTGGTAGAGCATTATCCTGTTGGAAAAAGGCTGATGGCAAGCACTGAAAGTATGGAAGGACCACGGGCTCCAACACCTCAGAAATGTAGTGTTCACTGTTCAGGGTACCGATAATGCGTACTAAAGGGGTACGGGAGTGAAATCCAATATTACCCAAACTATGATACCGGGTGCAGGACCATTGTGGCGATGTATAACGCTACAGTTCAGCTGCCTCTCACCACGGTGTCTCCAAACTCGACACCGACTATCGCAATGTTCCAGGAAGAAGCAGGATAAGTCAGTAAACACACTGTCGTTCCATTCCGTTGTCCATGTACACCGATCATCTCACTATTGGTGGTGCAAACGCCTGTAGTTTCGAGTCAAGGATAAACAAAACAAGCAAATCCTTGAGGACACTCCATTCTGCTGCAACGGTGTCAAATGGTGTGGGCGGACACCGAAAGATGCGTACAGACGGAATCTGTTGTGCTATGGTCCTTGATGTGCCTGCGTGATCCATCATTGCCATGCGCACAATCTGCCTGTCATCACGGGCAATGGTACTACGAGGTGGTTGCGATCTTCCCTGTTGTTTCCTCCTGCATCTAGCGATCACAAATCTGCATCACTTTTGCTTGGTTTCGTCCAACACGTTGACCGATTTCTCTGAAGGATTGAGTGGAAGTCCTATCGGCTACTATTCTTCCTCGTTCGATTTCAGAATCTTGGTCAAAAGATGCTCAATGTCTTCCACGAGGGATAGGTAAACAGCTTACGCAAAAAAAAAGCACTAAAAACAATTGCCGTAATTCAAATCGCCAATCTGTTAACCCCTTATATAGCGCTTGCGAGTGGCGTAACGGGCACTCGTGATTTGTGTATGCGCTGCATTGATAATGATTTGCATGGCTCATCTTCGCAAACACATGATGTAAATTTCATAGGGTTTGCATGCTTCCTTCAGGGTGTTGTATTTCGTTTGGCCAGCAGTGTAGTATGACGATAATAATGCCAATCAATCCCATTATCTAGAAATCCAAATACAGTATGCTTTAGATTGGGTCTTTTCCCATTTTAACCATTTTAATTGTTTCAGTGTTCTGTGAACTATTTCATATTTTACTTCTGAGGGTTTTCATAAATTTGGGAGCTGTAAAGAATTTTAAGCTTATTACCACCGTAAGAATAATTTTCATTTCATTTTCGTCGTATTAATAAATATTGTCTATTCACTAGAAGTCATTTATTGCGTCATATTTTTACACGTCCAATGAAACTAGTTTTCTTCATGCATAAGCTATTGCATAAAGGCCCAGCACTGTTCTAATGATCAAATTAGATTAAAATAAATTTAATAGAACTAAATCTCTGATTTTTCATCTACATCCGAAAACAAGAAGTGTTGCTTCTAATGCACTCAGAAGTTAAACAGATATATATATTTCAAATCATAATTGGATCACATTGCATGATCCTTGTTAGATAGTTCCTGCAAAAAAAATATCACTTTAAATACTTTACTTTAATTCACTTATACATTTCATAAAGTAGTTCTTAGTGGTAATTAAATATTGTTGAAAGTATTATACTACATATTTATATAAATTGGTAGGATTGACAATGAAGAATATAGAATGCGTTAAATTTCACATGAAACTTGGAAAACTCGCTTTTGAAATAAAAAAAGATTTATTTAAAGGTGTGTATTACAATGAATAATAATCGCGTGCCCATTTCTTTTAGTAGTTAAGCGTTTTGAAGATGGCCGGAATATGCTGAATAAAATTCACGCTCATATCACCCTTCCGCGTCAAAAGGAAAAGAAGACCCGAGTTGTGGAAGAACAAGTTATTCTGAATTGTCTGTCAAGAGATTTGTTGCAAAATAGAGCAATTGCCATTTTCGCCTGATCTTGTGCCACGCTACTCTCGTTTTCATCAGATGAAATCGTCATTAAAGGAATAAAATTTGAGTCTCTTGAAACTGTGAACGTGATTGCAGTATTTGTTCTTAAGGAGCTCACAAAAGAATACCTCAAACACTGTTAACTTTTAACAGGTGATAATAAGTTTTAATGCAAAAATTTTTCATCAAAAATTACATTTCTAATAGAAACTTCAAAGCGCTAGCTCATTTCGAAAAGGCTGCTTTATAATCGTTTAAAAACATTTCCATTTCTGATTTCTCTGAAGTAAGCGAACATCATACAAATGTTTTCAGGAAAATAAGACAAAAAGAAACTTAAAAAAATTTCAGTCTCAATGAATTAAAGTAATCGAGACACCAATCTCTTAAAGTTACTCCAGGATACATCGAATCTAAAAAATAAGATATAATGATGCGATAATTATGCTGTAATGATGCGCGTTTGTAAAACTGGAAAAACCTTTATATATATTACTTTTATGAAGCTGCCACGAAATTACCGTCGATTTAATAAAATTAGCTTAGATAGAAGGAAATAAAAATGGATAGGGAAAAATAGGAGTGAATTAAATAAAATGGGATCAATTGTTCTCAAAGGCTTGGAGTCATTAACTCTCATATGTACTGCTGCACTACAAGTAACAAGCGATCCAGATTAAACCCAAAGTACAGGGGGATTATAATTAAAGTCACTCTATTTAAACTCCTGTAGAACCAATTTTTCTTGTCGGATTTTGATGAAACATGGTAAATTTGTTATATGGACCATGAAAAAAATATTTCATCAGTAAAATAACTAAATTTTTGCCCACCACATGAGGCTTTTCAAAAATTTCTTATGCAAGTTATTTAAATATTTAAGGATAATTGCAGTAAGAGCCAGGAAATCATTCTGCTTCCCTTTATCATTGTTAATCATGTCCTTACAGAAGAAAAATCAAACTTTACTGGTAAAATTATTTTATCCGAACGGCAGCAATAGCTTACGTGTACTGCATGGATGTTGTCGTTTCAAATGAAAAGAACAAGCGTCCATGTTTAGCAATAGTTTGACAAAGATAATTATAATACTTAAGAGACTGGAGAATTGGTCCTACTGCCAGAAATAGGTTAGAAACTGGTTGAAAATGAAAGTATCTAAGAAATTGCTACTGCTGTGATTAAAAGAGCCTTCAACCCTAACCATTCTTCAAACATTATTCAATTAGCATCTCGAGAGTTGGAGTTTTAGTGGTCGAAAGTACGAAAAGACCTCTGATCCATTCTTTAATTGTATCCGTAAAAATTCCCATTGGTTATGCATGGCCTTGAAAATTTCTATTGACAGATGAGGTGAACCTTTCTTTAGAGGGTTCTATTAATTATCAAAATTACCACACATAGGGTGTTTTAACTCCTAATGCTCTGTAGTAACAACCACTTCATTTTGAGTACGTAACTGCATTCTGTGGACTTATTGCTGAGTCTACCTTCGGATCGTTTTCCTTTGAAACTATAATTCCTAAAAGTATCGAAACATGATTGGTTACAAGTGCATAATGCAGTGAACAAATTTCGATAGCTGATCATTCCTGCATTAAAGGAACGGTACAGATTGCAGACAACGTTTTTCACTCAAGATGGAAGATCTTCCCACATTGGGCATCAAGTCAAAGAACAGTTTCGAGATAACTTCGGCGAGAATCCTGTAATATTCAGAGCTTTTTCAGGTGACTGTCCTCCATATTCCCCCAAATGAAATTCAGGTTAATTCTGTTTTTGTTGGTTTCTAAAAGACCAAGTATATGATACAGGAATTGGGTCTTTACCTGAGTTGTGAAAACCAGCATAATATGCACTGTTTCTTGAATGCCTCAAAAGTTTCTTAGCGCTACCTCAAAACCCCTAAAATGCACTTTCAAAGTTTAGTTGTTGTCAATGGAGCACACTTAAACACATTAGGTATGTGAATAAATTTTAATGAATCTGATAGATATTCTAACCCTCTTTAAGCTACACAATTATGTTTGGTGGTAAAAATTTATTCGATATTTTTGTTAAATTAATCGATTTGCAACAGTATATGTAAAGTATATAACAAATTTCTTCAATGTAGGATAGACAGAGAAGTTTAACAAGAACATAAACATTGTCAATTAAGTATTATTAACCGTTATTATAAAAAAAATCAATTAAAAAACAGGTAAATTGAAATCTCTTTTTTGCTCATTATTAAATCACATTGAAGGATCTTTTCCAGAG
Source organism: Nephila pilipes (assembly GCA_019974015.1). Lineage (NCBI taxonomy): Eukaryota > Metazoa > Arthropoda > Arachnida > Araneae > Nephilidae > Nephila > Nephila pilipes. The sequence continues at coordinate 16,186 of BMAW01113342.1, forward strand.
GAAACGAAATTTAATTGCTTCAATCTATCGTTTTTTTTTTTTTAATTTAATTAATTTATATATTTCTATTAACATTTCTTTGTGGTAATTAAATATTCATGAAAATATTAACTGACGTATTTGAATAAATTCATAATAATATTATAACTGTAATTTGCCCCAATATACTGTGCTCGGATGTATACTTTGGGTTCTAAGGACTAGGTTTGTTATCTTACTATTCGTGATATCGGGATAGAAAAATATTAAATGTGTTCCTGTTTTTTACGATATATTTCAGCGGATAGAGTCCAATTAATGTAATAGTAACTATATATGCTCTACTGTGAATATTTTCAAACCTTATTCCCATAGCTTATCCTGGATTTTTGCAGGAAATACAAATGATAAAATTTTTAGCAGTGTATTTTTTTTTACTCATTTTTTTAAGTGTAAGTAGCTCATTACCCTCTATTCACAATATGCTAAATATTGGGACATTTTTTAAAAAACTAGTCACCGGAACAATTGACATCTGCTTAAGCTCATATGATGTTGCTATGTTCCAAGTAAAGTTAGAATAATCTTAAGAGAAACTTTATACCTGAAGTTCATGAATATCCGTGTGTCATAAAGGAAGATTACATTATAGCACAATTATGAAAAAAGAAAAAAAAAAAAAAATCTTGAATTAAATCAATACTTACTTTATGCTCATATCTTTTCGTTTACATTTAGATCACGATGAATGGTTTTTATTGGGTAAAACGACATTCAAAGAAAAACTAATATTAACTTTTTTTTAAAAAAAAATTAAATCTTATACATTTTACATTAATATTTCTTAATAAAAATGAGAATATTAAAGTCCATGTTTAAAGGCTTTGGTAGTAGATTTATTACAAGAAGACGAGTTTATTTACTGTGTTTGGTAGAGCGTTTCGGGTATTAAACAGATAAGTTATAATATTCAAAATCATAACGGGAGAAAATATACGCCATTTTGTTGTTCCTAATAGTAATATTTTTTTTAGTATTAATACAGAACATCATATCTCTTCTGAGATTAGCGCTCAATATATTGTATCAAATGTTTAATTCGTTGAATACTATTACAATGATTTTGGCATACCAGAGCAAAAGTATATTTTCTGGTAGGTACGTATACATGCTATTCATTGCAACTCTTACTAAAGAAGTAAGTATACATATGCTTGCAATAATTCAAAATGTCTTCCAGAAATTTTGAAAAACAATTGTGTTTGGGAAATCAAGAATTGATTATCATTTCTTAAACGATACTTTATATTATATCAAATATATTTATTTAGGCAGTAGAAAAACAGTTCCTCGAATGCATAACACAATGAGTACTTATCTACGACACGCTTTTCAAAGAACACGAGTGCTATTGGTGACGGGACGCATAGTTTAGATCCTTATGATGGCAATGATGACACCTATGATAACAATTAAATGGTTAGCAAGCACCAGACTTTACGACACTTCGAAAAGTCTGATTTTTTTATGTACATGAAATTTAGTAAAAAGTTAACCAAATGTATTAAAATGTAAATTAGACACATTCATTTTGCATGAAGTAAGAAAAAGAAAGAAAAAGGTATATATACATGAGGTGATATTTTGGTTTTTTTACCACACATTCTTTTCTGTAAGCGATTCCATTTTCACACAATTATGCAGAGTAGATTTCGAGAACTTGAGGTAAGGAAGTATAATTTTTGCATTATAAAATATTTTTTTTAATAATTTTAAGTAGTTTATAATTATATCACTTTTTATTTAATTTCTTTAAGATTTAATTTTATAATTCAATTAATTTTGATGACTTTAGAGATTTTTATTATTAAGATGATGAGTTTAAAGAATGATGGAAATAAATTAGGAAGAATGGATACCAAAGTTTATGTACAGGTAATTCAATGATTTACGCTTTAATATAAAAACAGATTGATTTGTAAGTAGAGGAATTGATTTTGATTATAAAGTGGTTGATTAAGTTAGGGAAGGGAGGAGCAGCAATGTTTTGGTGAGGTTGATTACAGTATGGTTAGGAAAAATCGAAAGTTTTTCTGTTGAACGATGACGCCTTAGCTGCCATTTACATCCAAATGCCCATATCATTCTAAGGGGAAGACATGGAACCTCAAAAACTGCAGCGTACATCAATCAAACTACTGGAAGAGTTTTTAGCAGCATCAAAATTCAATCTTATGATTTGCCTATAACAACACCGTTCACGAACTCGTTTTTATGACCACTAGTTTACCACGGCTTCTATCGCGCTTCGGAATTGTGAAAAAATCAAGTTAATAAAAAAATAGATTTATTTCCTTTCAAATAAGTCAACAAAATGATGCAATCGATGTATTGAAAATGAGAGCTATATATATATGTCCAATTCCCAGCAATAATAACTTGATTACCACAAATTTTTAGATAGTATTGGACAATTAGTAGTTCTGGAACGCAGACATTCTGAGGTTTTGAGACTAGCTCATACCTCTGTGTTCAGTAGTCATATGTGTCGTAAGAAGACACTTGAAGGAATCAACTATTCCTTGTTTTGGGAGAGCCTGAGGGCCGATATTTAGTAGTTTTGTGAATCATGTAAAAAGTTTTAGATCTTTCGACCGGTTAGGATCCCCCGAGGAGATTCGGGATTGGACTACACTAGACTGAACGAGACTGGAAGTGGGAGACGGAATCAGCAGGGTCAGAGGAAACCGGGGGCGAAAAAAACGTGGTCAGGAAAGAAAGAATGATGGACAAGGCGTTTTTAAATCCAACTTAATCGTTTTGAATCTACTTGTTTTGTTAAAAGTCCCTTTGTATACTGGAAATAAAGAAATCGAAACTGAATGTTGGAATCATTATTTTTCCATTTGAACACCACCCCGGTCATCAATCCTTGAAAAGAACCCAATACCTAACAGTGGTATCAGAATTATGATGAAAATTTTAAAAAAGGAAAGGAAAAAAGTATTTCATTATATTTCTAACTTTAAGATAAGAATATTCAAAATGATTGGTAAAATATATTATGTATTACGCTTTAATTGAGTTATCTTCGTCACACAATAAGAAATGTGACATAGAATAGTTTTATACATCGTAAAAAATTTATAAACAACGAAGAGAAGAAAATACTTATTTTTAAAGAAATAACAAAAATAAAATTAAAAATACCTAGGAAAAGGCACCAAAAGTTTACTTGAATATTTAAGCTATCTAATACGTAAGAATCTAAATAATCATAAAAAAAATCATTATAAATGAAATGAATTTAAAACAAAGCAAAATAATTGAATTGAAAAAAATTAAGAAAAAAGAAGAGAATGTGAGAAACACTGTTCCACTGGATGTTTACTAACACAATCACAAATCTATCCCACTTCATGAATTACATTATAAAGATATTGTAAAAAACCAAATATCAGAAACTTAATCACAGGAAAGAAAAAATAATGTAAACATATTTATTTACACTTAAAAATACCAAATTACTCTTAAAAAATTATCTAAAATTTTTAGCATGAAATAATAATGAAAGTAACTCAAAAGAATTATTAGTAAATCAACAATTATAACCCAAAGTCAAGACAAAAGAAGAATGGAATATAAAATTATTGCAAATGACACATCGTCATGTTTATAAAAGTGGAACTTGTGAATCATAACAAAATCACAAGAAAAAATAATTTTTTTTACAAATTTCAAAATACATTGACGGCGAGTTCAGCATACATAGTGCACAGGGGAGAATCGCCAAAATGAAGCAATTTCACCAAATTTTATACTATATGAGATTTATCAAAGACATTTTCATACCAATGAATTATAAAATAATATTCGATATTTCGCATGGCGAGATCTATATAGTGTCCTATTATAATCATAAAGAATTAATAGTGTAGAGAGAAATGCTTATTTTAACTTCTAAAAATTCAGAAATTTTGAAACACCATAATGTTTGTGAATAAGTTATAAAACAGAAATTCGTTTTCCTGAATGTATTTTAAGAAGTAATTGCAGTTAGAAGCTTAAAAATATGAACCATTGAAGGTAGGATTGATTGGATTCGAGTATAAATCATTTACGATTATTGTAAGCATTCTGTCGATTTACTGATAAAAATTGATGCAATATGCAAGCCTTAAATTTACCATTCTCATGCGATGGTAGCTTGATAATTATCATTTCCGAAAACATTTTGGTACTGTAATTTTAAATCGAATCACAAAACAAAAATAACGACATGATGAATTACAGTAATTAATTTAGTAAAAGGTTGTTAAAAGAAATACGCAGTTTCTATCACAGGTTGTGACATTGAGTTATTCACTATTCGCTCTTCACTAACATCGGGGACCTTACGATAATTTGAATTGCATAAAACTGAAAGTTTTGACTAACTTAAATGAAATTTTATTAGGTAAATTAGACGTGATTAGAAGTAAAGTGAATTAGAGATAACGATATTTAAAAGAAATAAAATTGAAAGAAAAATGAGTATCGATAGAGGATAAATTTAAGATGATAATTATTAGAACATTAGATTCAAATATCGTATTTCATTTGATGGATTGAGGTGACTCGTATTCTATGTAATAAGATAGGCAGCTAATGTTAGTGAGAATTGTTGGAATCATTACGAATAAGTTGATAAGTTAAGAATTTATTAAATGATCCCAATTTAGAATTGATATGTTAAGTGAGATTCGATAGGAAATGACTTTTGCTATCCTCAGTGATTATTAATATAGTATTTTAGTTTGGTCTTGAGTATTTTTAATTGAATTTAATAATTATTGCTTAACATATTTGATAAAGATATGTCGCAAGATCAAGGTAAGGAAGTGACATCCATTAAGATGTGTTAATTAGAGAGCTTTCACAATATTTTCAGTTCCAACAATACGCCAGCATTCGCTGTGACGTGTGTTGCTTTAAAATTTCTTCCTATAATATTCTCCTCAAATTAATACATAGTGCATGAGTTTTTAATGGGTTCGTCGGCATAAGCACTGGTATTAAAGGGACAAAGATATCTTTCGATCTGATCCCTTGAACGCGTTTTGATTTGAAAAATAATAGTGACTGCATCGGAGTCAAATGCTTTAACGGCGAATGCCACGAACAGGAATACATTAACTAATGTTTTTTTCTATTAGTATTAAGTTATTTATTGGTTGTAGATGTGTTTTCCTTTATTCGAAACAGACTTAATGAATGTTAGAACTAATCCACGGGGTGTAAAATTAATAATTGTTTTAATAGAATTTCTGTACAATTTAAAAATTGTTGAATGCTTCTTGGGAAAAACTATAAATTGTGTAGATACGAAACTTCTAAGGATTCTTACAAGTATTTTTAAAAGTAAGTCCCCAAATGTGTCCACTAATAGGTATAAAAATGTAAATTAGAACGCTTATACTTCCGCTAATATTGAAACATCTTCACGGGTTTGAATTTTGTTTCAAGAGTGAGTCTAAAACATTTTGCATAATTATTGATTTTTTAAAATAGGCTTAAAGAAAAAAAAAACTACTGTTTATTTTTGTAATTTATTTGCCATTAATTTCTGTTAATGTGATCGAATTTTGACTGTCCTCTTTACGTACATAGTAGACACCTTAATTTTTTATATGAATATAAATAATATGTTAATTAATTAATAATTTAAGTAATTATAATAATTTAGTTAATAATTTAATTAATAGTTTAAGTCAATAAATCCAAATTACTACCTACTATTTTTTAAAACATTTCTTTAGTTCTTTAAGTTCATAGAATTTATCTGAATAAAAATCATAATATGTGTTGAATAAAATGTGTTTAATTCTTTACATTCTTGCAAACATGGACAGATAGAAGTACACAAAGATTGAGGCTTTATTGCAGAAATAGATTCATTTAGATATTGATTCAAATTAAGGCTACACGGTACTCTTTTTCAAAAAATTTTTTTGGAGACAGTAATATTAAAAGTAACTTATGTATTGTTTTCATACTATATTATTAAACTGATTCTGAAAATAAAAAGTCAATTTAACTAGTCCTTATTTTAAAATTTAAAAAAATTTAAAAATTTTGAAGTTTTTTTAAACCCTTATAAAATACACAATTTTTGAAATTTTTTAATTATTTTGAGTGATTTATATTTCATACATTATTGCAAACAAAAGTTAGTATGGATTTGAAAATCTGTTCCCTTGTTGATTTTTAATAATTATTTTTCTAGCTAAACCTGGAAAAAACAGGAAAATTTTTAAAATATTAACTTTAACATTTTTTAAAAAAATAACTAGGGATCCCAGACCTAAATCCATACTAACTTTTATAGAACACATATATCTCAGCATGTATAAAAGATTTCAAGACTCTATCTTGAACAGAAAAAAAGCCTTAGGGATTAGAAAACACTTACATCTTCAAAAATAAAAGTCTGAGAAAAATGCATTTAAAGTTTTTAAAGGCATAAAACAAAAACTAATAATACTTGCAAAGATCTAAATTTTTAATATATTATTTAACTACTTATATAATATATGAAAACACTACTTTAATTAAATATTATGGCAAATATTTTTATTTATTCAAAATTTGTTTTTGCAAAATATCGATATAGCATTTTTTACGATGACAGATAATTCAGCTTAAAGTTAACATAATAATTTCACAAAAGTTTTAAAACACAATACACTTATAAAAAATAATAATGATATAAATAAAAGTTTAAAAAAAGTTAAAAACTACCAGGTTTGTACATAGCACCTAATTTTTTCTGAATTTTAAATCGACGCAATTTAGCAAGTTTTATTTTTTTCTGCGCGACTTTAAAATTTGCAGATTTCCTTTTCTTTCTGAAATAGGTTCTCCTACAATGAGTAAAGTATACTAAATGTTCTGATGACAAACTTGTTACAAATTCAATTAGCATCCTGAAATGTTTTTAGAGCTTTTAATGTTCCAACAATAAATTCAGGTATTGCACTCGACATGGCAATCAACACGACTCCTAGAAGCTGTATTTTCTTTGGAATATTTATCCCATATCATCGAATGTAATGCTTCATTAGAATTGTGTGTCAAACCTCTGACACATGTGCTTAATAATTCAGTTGATGCTAATCGCTGATAAATAGGCAAGATTTTGGGCAAATATTCTTCGTTGATTGTTATTTTTACCCAATCTTTGTGAATACCTGATTTTTTTCCACGTGCTAATGATAACTGGTAAAAACACCAAGAGTCAAAGAGCAAGATTGTGTCCCGGAAACTAATACTCTCAGATCTTTCCCATAATTTCACAGCTGCATTTACTTCCATTGCACTAGATGATCCGACATGTGTTGTACTACAAACATTTTGTTGTCCTTTGTACCAAATACGAAATTCAGCACTTTCTTCTCCAAGCTCAAATTTAGTCTGTTCACATTCTCCACGCCGCTTTGACATTACTTCGTAGTCTATCACAAAGCCAGTCAGCAAGTCGATAACATATCCTATTCCGATATTTGACGTTGACGTATGTTCTCTTGTCAACCAGCTTCCATCATATGACATTCCAATACCGACTATATCTTTATCATTCCTTGAGCCCTACGCCTTAATGACATCTTTACGAATATAAAGCAACGGCTGATTTGACCCAACAAGATGTCCAATTAGAACTTTTGGCTCATAATGTCTTTTAAGTTTTACTAAACATTATATTTCAATTCATATGCATGCAGAATTTTTCCAACGATGAGTAGCCAAGTCACAAACTTAAAATACCTTGCACTAATCTCATATTTACATCAAATGGAACATTAAAAAACTGATGCTTGCTAACATTTGATGTAATATAGCATCAACTAATTGTTATGAACATGTTTCACTTTAGATTTGGTCACAATTAACACATACAACATTCATTTTATATGCAAATCTATTTCTTTGACCATAGCAAAGTTTTAAAGATACACTATGGCAAATATTGCTTAAATTATCTGTAAACAAACATTCAGTATCCACTATAATGTAATTTGAAAGATACTTTTATATGTAGCAGAAGTATTAAAGACATTTGTATTCTGAAGTTTTGTAGTTATATCCACTAAAGCAGGTTTTTAGCATTGTCATTATCAGCAGTACTCCATCTCTTAGAAATGTTGATTCTCTTCTCAAGCTGCGAAAGTTTTGTCCGTGGCATTTTCTCAACAGAAAAAACTTCACTTAAACAATTTAAAATAGCTTTTAAGTTATATAAATTATATGCAGAATAAATATTGGTCTTGAGAAATACATTTTCTTATCAATTTTGGCTAAGTAACTAAAAGTCCATCAAAAACTCAAAATATAAACAAACATAAATGATTTTAGTAGTGAAAGTTGAAGTTAATATCTGCTTTTCTTCAAGTATCGATATTATTTAAAAAATATCAGTAATTAATTAAACTTAAGAATGGAAAAATGCTTTAAAATGAAACCGAAACTAACCACGCCCCCCTCAGCTGTCAAAAATAGTGACTGACAATGCTCAGAAAACTACAAATATCTTAAAAACTAATTGGTTAATAGATCTAAAATTTGGGGCCAAGATTCCCAAATGTATGGGCTACAGGAAAATGCAAAAAAAATTTTTTCGATAAATTTGTTATTTTTAGGGTACTGTGTAGCCTTAAAATCATTTTGAGTTTCTTTACATCATAAAGAAAATATTTTTATTAATTATATTAAAAATCTGTATGACGTAATTTTTTAACTCAATTCTTCAGTTAACTCATATTAGTTGACGAAAAATGTTTTTTTTTTTCTTTTTAAATTAAGAAACAATATTCATATTTCAATAACAAGCATTTCTTTCATCCATGTATTTTAAAATTTCTTTTTTTTTTGGAAACACCTGACGACTATGTATGCATGAAAGAATAAGGGGAGGAAGTGTTCACTAACACTTTGTTCAAATCGAAAAAGAACATTATTATTACCATCAGTGGCATTTGTAGGGGGTGCTACATTGTCAGAGAATGTGAGTGTTTATTAAAGCCGTACTTAGAAGCAAAACAAAGCTATTAGCGAAGGATCTCATAATTCTTATGTTCCGTTACGTGACAATGACGACACCTGAACTAAGACGTTCCTCTTCAAACTTCTACATCACACTTAGGAATACATGGACCTTCTTCATATTTAACTTTAATCACTCTCGTTACACAACAATTCTATAATGACCTTCATACTCAAATGCAAGTATCGATAAAATCTATACGAATCGGAGTCACTGATTGACTAAAAACTGCAATAAAAAAATCTTTAGTGCTGATTGATTTAGTTATAAAATAAACATTTTTATATTCTATATATATGATTCATGGTTCGTGTGTTTAAAGTAAATGGCTTCCAATAATTATTTCTTATTTTATATAATTCTTCTCATCCTCCAGAAACTGCAGATTTTTGATTATTTCAGTAGGATGTGGTCTCAAATAATTCGATTTAATTAGGTTTAGTTTACAGTGAATTGCTTCAGTATTACTTTTACAGCCTGTCATTGGTTTCCACAGGTTAAACTAAAATTACTAAATACTAAAACTAACACTAAAATTATTGAATGATACTAAAAGTATTAGCTTTCTTCGATTTTGTTTCACTTCGTTTTAGTTTAATCACTTGATGCGAGATTTTGGGCGATTGAGAGTGATAATGAAATTAAATAACGCAACAGCCAGATATGGAAATGATGTGCAGACAAGATGTAATTGTATTTTGGACGTTTGAAGGAGTGAATGTGTTACAGTATTTGTAATGGGGCAAAAGCCAAACTGGTGATGCTCTGCACTACAAATAAAATGAGTGAATGCTGTGATCTAGACCTGGGGAAAAAAAGTAATGGTTGATAAGAAAGACGGTCAAAAATAGAGAAGGATCCTTAGGGTATCGAGGTGTCTGTGACTCGTATAACAAAAGCCAGTAAGAAACATGGGAACGAAAAAGATCATGAGAGTTCCTCGAAGTCATTATGCCCGTGCCTACATAAAAACAATAAGACTCTGAGGTTCCCTAAACTGGAAGACCAGAACCCTGATTTAAACTCCAGGGGCATTGTGCAAAGCTATACCCATGAACAATGGTTACACTTTTAGTCGTCTTTTACGATAAGTAGAAGTTACAAATAGACTATTATTTCATACCCGATCACCACATGTGTGCAAAATCTTGGGAAATACTTTAATATGTTCAAACAAACTAGCCACTTGAATAAATGAGCATCTACATAAATCCAAATCATAGTTGCAATGATCAAAGCGAGTTAGAACAGATTAAGTAAGAAGCTAAATACCTAAAGTTCAAGGATATGTAAAACAATGAATTTTGTAGAATAAAATAATAAACACATTTCATAACAGTAGGTTATGTGCATTCACTGTTATTCAGTGCTTACAGTATACGTATTAATATAGTGACAAAGTGCATTACTTTTAACTCAGGTATACACACACACATATATATATATATACACATAATTGAATCACATAAAAGTCAAGTAGCTCAATGTAAGTTTTCATTTCATGATCGAGATGTTTCATCTGCGATCCTTACAAGACAAACACCCTGTATGCTAAAAACACAACTCTTCTCAGAATTTTTTTCAAGACATTTATATATTTCTCATAATATATCATAGTGGTAATTAAATAAAAATGAAAATTTTAAATTACAATTAGATGCTACCGAAGCCTAGAGGTCAAGTTCAAAGATTCTGGACCGGTGATTTCCTTTCAGTCATTGTCTCGAGCCTTTGTATCAATAAAGACTCTCGGTATAGCTGTGGCTGAGTCTCGTTAAATCTGTTTAGGCTCAAATTTCTACCGTAGGCGTAGTGGGGATGTTCGGAGATAGAGTTTCTAACTCTAGTCACGTCTTCGTCTTTTGACAGAGGTTAAGAATTACGAGGTCCGTAGCCAATAGCTCCCTTAAAGCTTGTAGTGCGAAGTTTGTTAAACCAATCAATCAATCAATGAAATTACAGGTATAAGTAATTTCGAACTTTATTGAACACTATAGAATTAAAATTTCTATTACAACGTTTGGTAAAATATTTCACTTATTAATTTATGTTATTTATCATTCATTCCTGAATATCCGTTACAATATATATAATATGTGTTTCAATTGCGAGCAATAAGAATCTTTGCAGTTACTTAGAGTTCATATAAAAAATGAAACCTATGAATAAGACGAAAATGTCCTTTATCCTTGAGATAAACATGAAATATACTTATATTTTATGTATTACGAAATAAAATATGATTAAGAATTCATATGATGTATTCATAATCTACACTGTAACTAAGTAGCACTGTATGAAATATGTGATTCCTACGTAATTCAATACTTTTCATTAAATATTACCAATCCAGAAGCAAACGTTTTAATGCATATGTTTTCCAAATAAGTTTAAACTAATTAATTTGTTATTTATATTGGAGAAAAAAAATTAAGAATAAAATTGTGGGCTTAAATATAATATTAAATCGTTTGTAGAATTTTTAATTGTATTTTTGATAAATATATATATGCATTTTCCAAAGTGAAAAAAACTTTTCATATTTCTTGGACATTAAATTTGTTTAGAAACTTCGCCAGTAAATAGCAGTAATTTTTAAGGTCAAAGTACACCTTCAAAACACAATTTTTCGTCAAAATGTTGATTATGTTTAGCTCATTTTAACATTCAATCTTTTATCTTTCAAAACCTTTTTGAATTTTGCTTCTATCTTACTTAGAAGACGAGTTACAGCTATTTAAAAATAACTTGTTTATGATTTATTTGATGAAATGCTCTTCTGTTTACAGGAAGTGATCCAAGATGTTGGTTTACGTATCTCTTTCTTGGTATTTCATATAAAAAATATACTTAATATGCAAATAATTAATCAGGAATTAAAAATAAAATGTTTAAGAATAAAAATAAATATATTCGGAAACACATTTTTTTCCCTTTCTTATATATTAAACGTGGTAATAAGTTTGTTGTTATGATGACTTTGTTTACATCTGAGATTTGGTTTGCATGATGTAAGTTTCTACTGCGTAGAAAGTTTATTTCTTCATTTTATTCTCCTTTTCAAATTTAAATATAGTTAAAAATATCATTAGAAAGAGTAAACGTCAGTTTTAAGGCAATAGATTACAAAAAATTACGTGAAAAAACGGCACTTCTGTGTCAGTTTCTAGAGCCAGCTCCTCAAAGTTGAGTCTTGTCAGTTTATCAACACCAGAACAAATGTCAGGATTATTATTGGAAAATAGAATTTTCGACTTTGAGCTTATTTCTAAGACTTTTGCTCAACTTTTCTGTTCAAAATAATTTGCAGAGAAGTTGGAATTATTTGAGGATTCAAGGTATGGATTGTGCTCTCATTTTACTCTAAAATGTAGATGATGTGACTTTTTCTTTGTATTTGCTTCTTCAAAGAAAGTTGTAAAAACCCCTGTAATAAACACCAGATCGGTATATCATGTGCGGCAGATAGGCAAAAGTTTTACAGGTGTTTATAAATTACGCTCAATATTAAATTTGCCTAGAGTGTCCAAATCTGCATACAAAAATCAGGAGGCAAAGGTTTTTAAAGTGGTTTCAGAAGTAACTGAGGAATAGATGAAGAGAGCTGCAACTGAAATAGTGGAGGAAAAACAAATTCCTTTATCTGGCATTGTGAAATGCAACGTTTCTACGGATCATACATGACAGCGTACTAGCTTTAAGTCTATGAATGAGTGAGTTTCTGCTATATGAATCGATAGCTTGAAAGTCCTAGACATAGAAGTTATGTCATCGTATTGTCCAACATGTAAGAGAAATAAGAAAATGCAAAGAAATATTAAATACGAGTCTTTGAAAGCTGATCACATATGTCAGTGTAACTTCTTCAAAAATGGAAATTGTAGATGATTCACGAATATTTCTTTGGTTAGAAGAAATATTCGTGAATTTCAATACACCGAATATTACGGAGACGGTGACTCGAAAGGATGCATGAGTATGAAAAACACTTATGGAACAAACAGTGTTGCAAAATATGAATGCATCACACATGTACAAAAGAGAGTGGGCTCACGTCTGAGAGAGAAAAAAAACCAAAAACTAAAGGCCTGTCAGGTAAAGAAAAATTAACTGATGTTTTTACTGATAGGCTTCAAAATTATTATGGAATTGCTGTACGTAGCAATGCTGATAATTTCAATGCAATGCAGCAGAACGTAATTGCTGCTTTGTATCAAAACCCGTCAAATGATAAGAAACCGATGCATGGTCAATGATCAATAGGTAAAGAAAGCTGGAGCTATTATCAGCAAACGGTTGCAAAAGGTAAAAATACTAGCACAAAATATGTTGATTTATCCATCCATCCATGCATAAGATGGTTGACGAGTGTCAGCGAGTCATCGCTTTTGATCAGAATGTAGGGAAAAGTGGTGAATGAAAAATTCAGCAGATGGCGCCCCTCGCAGAGATGAAGTTGTTGGAATTAATAAATGAAGAAAAATAAATCAGAGGAGTACCCGTGATACCATTCAGTATCAACACAATGTGAGTTAGATGTAACCGATATGAAATACAAATGGAAATGTTATAATCCTTACAAGAAGTGAAGTATTATTAGACAAATAATGAGAATCATTATGGATGTTTAAAGGAAAGAGACCATTTGGTTGTCTTGTAGGCGAAATTTAATTTTGAATAAGGATTGGTAAAAATAGTTTGAGCTCTGATAATTTCATTATTGTGATTTATGATGGAGGCGAAAACACTTCGCGACAGCTTGGTGATATATTCTTCAATGGAATGAATATTTAATTCGTTATGAATAACTGAGTTTCTGATGTACCAGGGGGAATTTGTCATAATTCCTAGGATCTTTTTGTTGTAATTCTTAATCAGGCCACTCCCAAACGGGGGTGAGCTGATGATGATTGAGTAAATGCTTCCGTGGACGAACGCAAAAAGCAAATGAATACTTTAATGGTATAATTTGGCAAATAATTCCAAAAGAAATATTCATTTCATTCAAAACTGTAAAATTTGGATCTGATGATGCAGTTATTCAGTTTAATTAAAGGTTCAATAACTGATTAAAAGGTTTTAATAAGATAAATATTGAAAATCATGGGTGTTTTACTTTACGGGGGTATAAACATTTATACAAATGCAGAATTCGAGAATCTATACATAATGCAGATCCAAAGAAAAAGAAGCCTAATAATTTGGTCCTAATAATTTGTTGGCATGTGCAGGACCTTGTAATGTGTGTAAATGTTTCTTTGAGTAGGATTTCCCGCACGCAATTGTATCGTAATCTCACCTTCAATGTGTTCGCATGCTTTAGCAGTAGCATTGCAACAGTCTACGATTTGTCTTTTAAGATGAAACATTTTTATCCATGGAATACATATATGAATGCAATATGACTCTATAAATTCAATCATTAACTATGGAAATCTGCCATTTATTGTCTTACCAAGCGAACGCTAAGAGTTATGGCTTAAGGCAATAATTGTAACAAAGATGATTTCAAATGCACAGAATATTGGGTATTATCAATAGCATTCAGTACATCAGAGAAGATCTGAAGAACGCTTTCGCAGCATACCATCAAAAGATTAAGGGTGATATATTTCAAAAGGGAAGGATCGTCTAATTTTTTGAATAAAATGAAGAATTTACTATTTTTGACGGTGGCATAGCGAAAAAAATGGAAGGCGCAATTTATGAAATTCGGTGAAAATTCTATGAATATTGATGATGTGCACCACGGAGGCGGGTTTTTTGAAATTCCCCTTGAATTTTTTTTTTTTAAATGTAAGTTTAATGTGCGTTTGCTTTCATTGTGCACGCACAGATGGAACTGCGCATGGTCAGATAAAAAATAAAGTATATCATAGCATCATAGCGGAAAAATTACGAAACACTTGAAAATGATGTTTTGTATGAAAAATCTGTGAAACTGATAATGTGCACAACGGAACAGTCGTTTTCTTAAGATTCTGTTTAGATTTTATGAATTTTTAATTTAATTTTAAGTACATCATAAATGACATAAAAGTGTATTTTCGCCAATCAAAAAAATTGATTTAGATTAGTTTGATAATTTCTTCATTCTATAAGAGTTATTTCTACTCCTTTAGAAATATATGAAGTAACTGCGAATGTTTTTCGAATTAATCATTACATCGAAAAAATATTACTTAAAAAAGTAAGAAGAAAAATTGTTTGAAAAAAATGTTTTTTTTTTTTAGTTTGGCAACAGGTTTTTGCGTTGAAAGGGAGGCAAGTACATACGTTGAATTATTTTTAGTGAATTCTAATTGAAATTTCTGATTTGTCAATATTAGTTCATTGTACTGCCTAAGATACTCATGTTTTTAGTTCTATGGAGCCTGATTTGTATTACAAAATTTTCCTATTTCAATTCCGAACACTTGAATTTATCTTTGTTAATTATGTAACTCACTGTAATATCACTAATCTACTAAGTTTCTACCTTTTTGAATGTCCCAAAATTAGAGATTTTTCGGGTAGCCATGCATACGGCTATGAGACATATCTAATGTTCCATATCTGATGGATTATCGCCAAAAAAATTTCATCACCATGTGGTTGTCGGTTGATCGTTTTATTTTTTATTTTCCTGCTTTGTGAAAACTGATTCTGTTTTCTTTTTGAGATTGATTCCTAAAGTCAGAAATATATATTTTATTATAATTTAGACTTAGCGTTGGTTAGAAATTTGCTTGGTGAAAACTAATCCTATTAACTTTATGTTATAAGCTAGCTGTTGATTTGGAGTACTTTTGAGCAAGCTAGGTTCTAAAGAAAAGTCGCCAAGCTTAAAAATCGGCGCACATATCATCAATCCTAAATGTTGGCGCTAAAATAATATTTGATCTTGTTACAACTTTTAAGCTTGATGGTGTTGGCCTGTTATCTACCTAACTGAGAAGTACCTGATTTCGCTTTATTTGCTTGTGCCAATTATTTAAACTGGAAATGACATTTTTTGAGGTCTATAAAAAGTAGAATGCTTTTTAATAAAATGGAAACTTTTCCATTACAGTTTTATTTTTAAAATGTTTGATTGATTATACAAATTAATTCATTTTACTGGTAGGAACTATTTTCATAATCTTAAAGTTATTAAAAGGGAATTTATTCATTACTAATTCTAGGTGAAATTTTGACTATATGTATTTATGTCAGTGAAGACTATGTGTGTTTGAAATCTTGCCTTGACTTAATAAATATAACATATTTAGACCAAAAAAACAGGATTTAAGTACATTTTTCTTTAAATATAAGGAAATATTCATGTATTTATTAGCAATTTTTTTTTAAATATTTTTGTGCAATAAAAACATGAATTTTCTATTC
The DNA here is from genome assembly GCA_019974015.1 of Nephila pilipes. Lineage (NCBI taxonomy): Eukaryota > Metazoa > Arthropoda > Arachnida > Araneae > Nephilidae > Nephila > Nephila pilipes. The sequence continues at coordinate 32,609 of BMAW01113342.1, forward strand.
TGTTCATATGTGTTACAAAATTTTCTTAAATTATTATTACTCATTAAAAATATTTCAAGATTGGTAGTTGGACTGTTAATTGTTAATGTTAAATCTGTACGAATAAGTTAAACGTAATGGTCGCGATTATTGACTACACATTTCTTTTAGGCTTTATGTCATATTTGATCATAATTTACAGCTTTATTTTCTTATAAATATATTTGTTATCTTATAAATTAAATATTTAAAATTAAGAAAGATTAAAAATTCTTATATAAGAACTACAAGCTACATCCTAATTTGATTTAAATTCATTTAAATTTGTAGTTTCCTTAATTTAATTATTCTTTCCTAGAATGAAAATTTACTCTTCACATAAAATTATATTTAACCGTTGGTTTTCATTAATTTTTTTTTCATCTGAATTGCTCTGCTTTTCATTTCAACCCTACGAATAACGGGTATACCAGCTAGTAATTCATAAAATAATAAGCCTTTCTTTTCAGCGCAAAATACGAATGTGCATTGAAAAAAAAATTTCAAGAGTGAATAGAGAGAGAGCGATTATTACATCAAATCAACGAAAAACGCTCTTTAGTCAGTCAAGATCCAAAATATACTCTAAAATATTACCCAGGAACCCGTTCGCACTAACTTACATGAGAAAAGGCTCCTCCTTTCGGTCACCAAATGAAATATTTCTAACATATACCCTATTCTTTAGCTTGATCAGTCATTATTTCGCCTATTCAACATATAGATTTTATCTATCGACATATTGCTCAATCCGTTTCTAAACCGTATCAAGTTTGGGTTATTTCTGTCTATAACGCTTGTTGTCACATATAACATACATTGGGATTCGGCTTAAATCGATATTGCGCGGTATAGATTCTCATTTATAAATATTTAACGCCCTCATTTAATACGTACTTTCCTGACGTAATTTTACATCTTGCACCGTAAATATAATTGTCTATTTGCAATGATTTTAGATTATTTGAGCAATAATTTCTTTTTAATATTTCAACGAGAACTTCATAGAGTTTTTTTTCCCCTTACATACTCGATTATTTGTATCGAATTTATAATAAAACAGCTGTAAATAAATATTATGTAATGCAGAGGAACTTATAATAAATCATTTTTTTTCCAAATTAATATTTCCTTCACAAATTAATAATTATTATTTTGTAAACTACAAAAATTTTAAATGCATGTATAAAATGTATTTATAAAAATAAACACAGGAAAGGATTTTCTAGGAATTATTTGTAATATTTGTTTCACAACGACATTTTAAACCTAATAATAATAAGTAGATTTCTGAAAAAATTAAGAAGAATATTCTTTGAAGTAAAGGAAATATTTATTTACATTAAAATAACAAAATTAATTCTGGAATCATATAACCATTTACTTATATATCAATTTATACTATTTATTTTTAATAAATTTACTAAAAAATGCAATGTATACAAAATTCGTAAACTGTAGAAAAATGACAACTGCTTTTTAGAAAACCTTTACTACTCTTTGAATGTACACCTTTTCAAATACGAAGTGGCTTTCAATTCAAACTACGCTGTTAAGACTTACGGAAGCGAGGAAATGATCACAATATTTAAATTTATTCAACCAATGATGATGAGAGTTTCATATATATCACGCTTTTTTTAAAAATGTTGTGTGGTGTTATTACCGAATCTGTAAATTAATTGCTTTTGACATGGATTTGCGTGGTAAAAAACGACAAATGAATTTTATTTTCCGTCTGTTCTCAGGTTAATTTTATATCGTGTTTTAATTTATCCTACATTGTCTAGTCAAAAGTGAGAAGAATAAATCACGGGCTATACTAAAAGCATAAATAATTTAAGGCGAAATTAAAATATCAAATTCAGTTCAATTTTTAAAAAAAAACTTTTGAGGAAGACCTGGGAAAATTGCAAATGGTGAATGCCAGAAAGTAATAATACCAATATTCTATTCTATGATACCAATATTCTATCTGATCAAATTCTATCTGACCCTTGAAAAAACCCTCCTTAATGTGCCCCTAATCCTTTAAAAGTACGGCTACCATCAGAAGATTACAGGTGATATTGAAAGTAAGTCCGAGATGTGTTCCGTAACTGCAAGTTTGAATTTTCTATAGTTTTTTTTTTTTTAAAAAAAAAAGTAATATTTATTTTTTCTAATTATTTGCTATTAATTTCTGGAAGTATCATTACATTTTATCTCTTCTGTTTACAATATGAAAAAAAAAACATTTTTGAATAGGAATTAAATATGTTAGTATAAAAGAAACCGAATTTCAACTTTTTATGCATTGAATATACGATCATATTAATAAAAAATCAGACTTTTTAACAATCATATTAATAAAAAAAGTTAAATTGATTTCAATGACACAGTTTTACAGAATTTATATAAAATATTAACTGATGTGTTGAGAAAAATACTGTACAAACTCTCAGGAATAGATGCATTCTTATATTCCCGCAATCATTTAAGATAAACATTCAATTTATAATCAGTTTACATTAGTTGCATAAAATAGAAATTACTATATTTAAATACAGGATAACCACGGTTTTTTAGAAATCTTAAACACTAATATTTGGGTAAAACTGATGAGTCGCTTCTAAGAATTTCTGCATTTTACATTAAAATTTACAAGGTTATATGTCATTAATCAAACGCGTTCGAAATCGTACCATTAATATATTTTCATGAATTAATTTCAATAAAAAAATCTAACGGCTGTTAATGCGTTAAAGGAAATTTGTGGATGTAGTTGAACAAATATTATGATTTCATATTTGTAAATACTATACATTTAGTTTTGACATAGTCTAAGCTTCTTTCCATCATTAGACAAATATTTTAATTAATTATAATACAACCTCGATAACGTAAGATTCATTTAAGTCGAATCTCCAAATAACTTAGTTCAGTCTAAATGAAGAATTCTTTTTTCTTCATCCATTCTTAAATTTGGGAAGCAATATGCCAACTTCTGTATAAAATGTATTGATTTAAATTTAAAATGTTAATTTAAATTAAATTTAATTTTAATTTAGCTTAATTAATTTCAAACATGATTTTGTGTTTAAATGTTCTTTACCTAAGCCTTCTGACAACTATGCATATTTTAATGGAAAGGGAGATGGGGGGGGGGGAGAAGAGACCTTACTAATATTTTATTCGATCAGGTAACTAAATTTTAGGTACACCACTTATCACTAATGACAAAGGACATATAGTTATATATGTCTAAATGGAAAATAGTAATAAGAAGATGTTTGTAACGTGGATGATTTTAAGTTTATAAATATGGTTCATAATCGTTGTATTCAACATCAAATATATTTTATATGCTTTATTTTTGAAACTTTTTCCCAATCTCCACTTATCACGGATTACAGATATTCTCTACCATCATTGGTCTCACTGAGGCCAAATTAACGATGTATATCGGAAAGTGAAAAGTTTTACACCCCATTCCTCAAGCTTTTTTCCGGGTTTTGCGCCTGTAAAGAACAAATACTAAAATTATAAGCATCATGAGATTTTTTTATTTTGTTTTAGTTGAAATAATAAATTACTTCCAAAGTGCAATACACAAAGTAATAGATAATTCTTTGATATGACTCGGTAAACAAGTAGCCTAAAGGAATGAGCAGTAACAACAGTCTCAATTACTGTTCCCATATTTCAAGTAAAGTTAGAACTAATTTGATGGAAACTGAATATACAGAAATTTTGCGCAAATTCGATGATAAAAATTAAATTGAATGAAATACTTTAACGAAATTCGGTTTTGCACATTTACGGTTATTCTATATCATTTATACTCCCAAGTTTTTAACCGAAAAAGCAAATTAAATCATACACCAAATATGAAAAAGGAAATCAATTTTATCTCATGTAAATTGAAAGAGCACTTTCAAGTAATTTAGAGGGAAAATCAAGGTTGTAAAATCAGATAAATCTAAAAGAAAAAATGACTATTGAATAACACATCACTTTGATATTAAAATATTTATATATCAATCAAAATTTTTTCTGAATAGTAATTTAATCACAATGAAAATATTATTTCAAATGTTTAAATAGTTGGGTGGTATATTTATGACTGAAATATAAAACTCATTATAGAGTTTTTGTAAAATGTCCCGGGTATTAAACATTTGGCTAGTAACATTCTAACCAACTTCCTTGTCATACCGAGTAAAAATTAAGAAACTTGTTTCTGTTGCCAGAAGTGGGCACTTTTACAGTTATTTAACATTCATACAGAAATAAAATGTATAAGTGAAAATAATTGTACCTTATAACTGAGGAAAAAAGTGAAATCACTTCCTTTTTATGGGTTACTTGGTAAACAGAAGTATTGAACTTAAACGATGTCTGATTATAATTAGCACTTTATAAAATATGTCATCTTAAGGGGGTCACTTCACGCAGCCTTTTCCCTATCTCTGTAATGTTAAAAATGACCAATTTTAAGGAACATTTTTAAAAAATTGACTGGTTGTAGAGTTACCAATTTTTTTGTGTTCATTTATTGAATAGTTGTTATTATTTTAATGAGAGCTTTTTTTGAAATTTTGATTAGTTTTTTTTAAAAAAATTATTATGTGTTTTTACACGTGAAAAGTTAAAAAACAAAGAAAATTTGTGTACATTTCAACCTCTAAAATTTTTTTGAAGACTTTTTTTGACAAAAGCTCTCATTAAAATATTTCTTTATGTACTAGTAATACATGCACCAAATTTCAAAGCTATAAGATGAGTAGGTTTTTTAAAAATGTTCCTTTTGTGTTGAAATTTACAGTTTTGAGATAATGCAATTTAAAGTACAAACTTACCATTCACTAATAGGTATCAATACCAAAGCTTGAATTGCTTACATCATCTGCTAGATCATCTTTTTGTCTACATTTTAATAGTCTGTTTTTAACTCTAGCTTTATTGGTTCTTTGTAAAACTGCCTTTTTTGCTTTCTTTATGTGAACATGATCTGCTTCTTGTAATGCTCGACATGTATAAAATCCAGGTTGAACATTTAATAAACTTGAAACTTTTAATTTTGTAATGAATCCTTGATTAAATAGAGATATTGTTTCATACTTTCCAGTTTTTAAAGTTCATAATTCCATATATATTTATTGGGATTATGTACCAGATGATGATATTTAAATTTTTAATTTTGCCAAGTAGGCATCTAGAAAGTAGTTCAGGACTTGAAAAATCTCTAACTATTGTTTAATACAATTTATAATAACATCAGGTAAGTTATGTTTCTGTTTGTATTGTTTTCCTTTAATTATGGACCTATTATATGCACACCACTTGTCGTCACCAGTGGGGCAAAGACTGAAATACTGAGTATATCGCAGCTTGTGCAATGACTCTGAGTGATTGAAGATCCAGAGTGCCCCTTCAACTTCCAGTTCTCCACTATTTCCAAAGTAATTTGCGAAATACTTCTCTCTGTGTGCATTTCCATTCCTCAAATTGCACGAATATCTGGAAAATACTTTGACATCAACAATCTTTCCAGTTTCGACACTAACTGTTGTCACGACACCATTTAGTGAAACAAGCCCTCCTTTTGCCAGGTGCCATCAGTAGCCACAGGTACATTTGGACTTCCATCATTTTTAAATATTTTGTTAGCAGCTATTGCCATAGAAGCTTTTGTGATTTCCTCTATCGCATCATGTAATGATAACTCATAAAAGCGCTTAGTAATGGGAGGTAAATCCATCACTCCGCAAAACCCTTTCGCAGCAGCATACCTTTGCCAATTGATCTCATAGCATATGAAAGTCTCGTATTAACTTAATGCACATTAGTATATCCTTTATTAGTTTAACTCTGAGTGATTCTAGTATTAAGGACTTGTTGTTTGAAACCACACCTGTCACAACATATAAATTGTTCTGTAGCCAAACCTTGGTTTTGACAACCAAAATTAATATGGATACCATGTTTGTTTCATTTTATGCATAACACACATAATTTTAAGCAATAAGAAAACAGAGATATGTCAATTATTTCCTTCAATTTATCAGAACAGTTTACAAAAAGCTTCATACTCAACAGCATACTTACATAATGTTGATACTTACCATACCAGCATACTTACATAATGTTGATACTTACCATACCAGCATACTTACCATATTTATTAACATTTGTTTTTATAAAGTTTATATAACTTCAAAAGAACTTTTATTTAAGAAAAAAACATCTCTCTCAAACTTCTATTTCTTAAATGTTTGAGCATTAAACCGAGAAAAATATAAATGAAAAAAGTTTTCTACATTAGGCGAGTCTAAAATAGCACGTTGCATTCGATAACAAACGTTGAAATGTAAACAAACTGCTATTACTATTCACTTCAATTCTTTCCTCAACAAGTTGCTGATCGACGAAAATTGTTTTCATGAATTTAAAATAATTTGATAAGGCTGGAAAGAAGCATGTATAATATGTTTTGGTTTAAAAGTGGGCGTGTCAATCAGCTGTTTTGGATCTTGACACATGTAAACAACTTTTTAAAAAAATATTTAAAATACTTCTAATTTACTTAGAACAAAAATTTAAATTGCATTTGACGCAGAAAGATTTGTAGTTTCTTTTTCAAAAAAAATTGAAAAATCGATTTTTTGACCGATTTGCGTGAAGTGACCCCCTTAACGATACATAATACTAATCCATAAATATTGACAAACCAGGAGCAAATGTTGTAATACATTATCCTTGTAAAATGTGTTCAATGTAGTAAATGTGGGTATTCATAATAGCTTGTAATTTAATCTGAAGAAATAAGTAGTAATATGTGCGCATTAATGCAAAATGCCTTTCAGATATTTTGAAAAAAAAAATTCAGGAAATCAAGAAATGAGTAGCATGCACCATTGTGTAGCCTTATATTTCTGTTAATATATTAATTAAATATATTCCGAATTAAATTCAATGAAATAATTTTAAGTATTATCTTACAAGAAGGAATTATAAATTCAAATATTCTATGTGAGCATGAAAATATTTTTTTTTAATTTTAAATATTTTTTTAATCAGTTTATCATATTTTATGAATATATTTACATAAAATAAAAAAATAAAATAAAAAAGAAGATGCAGTGTATAGAAATGTAAAGAAGCTCTGGAAAAATAACTATTTTGAATTTTTTTTTAAATAATTAACAATCCATTAAAAATGCAAACGTTTCAAGTTTAAAGCACATGATTTTAAATACGTACTTAAGAAAGAAAAAACACAGATAAGAAGTATTTATAAGAGCATTTAAATTTATGAAATGTATGAAGATATCTATTTTCATATACTTCGCATATTTACATATGATTTTTTTGCTTTCGATATATTCGAATTTGAAAATATTGCCTATTTCATTGAGATGCAAGTTAGAATAACCAATTTAAGTCAAATATATTCTCTTTTGTATTTTTGGTTATCATTCTTGTGTTTATGTTTCATTCCCCATAATCTAATCTAAGGCGGGATCAAATATATTCACCAAATCATAAGCGAGATTTTATAAAGTAAATAATTCATCCTTCTCTATCACCATATAAGTTAAAATATGAAGGAGAGAGACCTGGAAACAATTACAAATGAAAGCAGATAGAAAGACATCCTGGACTTTTCTTTACTTTTTATATACACACAAACTTTTAATATACACACTACCAAGCCTACAAACAGCATTTTGAACACATTTTATCTTCTCTAATGATATACACCATCAGGAGTTTTGCCTATTATAACAAGAATCAATCGAATAATTCTTCCGTAATCGCTGGCTCAATTTCTTAAAGGTTTCAAAGAAGGTGATAAAACATATTTTAATTGGTTGTTAATAATATCTGGCGATATGATTTAATATAGCGTAAATCGCTCCTCTAGACTGGATCTCAAAAAACTGTGAAGTAGATTGGTGAAGATGAATTCAGAACTTGCTGTATAGAATGTTTGAAGAGGCTGGTTTGCTATTAGCTGTGTCTTACCTACAATTTTCTTACAACTATTATGTATGGAATGGAGTGAAATTGGGTTAGAAATTTTAGTAAGAGAAAAGAAAATGTAGAAATTGGAAAAGAAAAGAAAAAAAAAAGAAATTTTAAAAATGGGGGTTAAAGTATTATATAGGGTGTTTCATATTGAATGGGACAAAAAGAATAGCGCATTGTTACTGCCATAATGGATTTATTCAGCCGAAACAAATTTATTCTGCAATTACAACTATACAAAATTTATTTGGAAACAGGGAAAAATTATCGAATGATGAACTCGCCACTAGAAGCGCTGTTAAACAAAATGTCGTCCATGCAAGACAAAGCGTACTGCGTTTTCGAATATGCCAAAACCTCCTAGGTAACTGTTTTGCAAAGACATTTTCGCACGAAATTTCGTAAAGAACCACCGCATCGGCATAACATAAGCAGGTGGGTAAAGCAGTTTCAGGATACCTGCTGCTTATGCAAGAACAAAAGCCCAGGACGAAAAGAAACAAAACCCGAAGTGGTTGAAAGAATTCATGATTCGTTTTTACGCAGTCCCTCAACATCAACGCAACGTGCAAAAACACTTTACAATTTACAGCATTGCTATTAGTAGCCAAGGATAAGGAAAGAGTACAAAACATACTATCGAAGTTGTCACGAGTGTCAAATAGTTAACAGATAAATTGTTAATTTGCTATACGCAATTGCCTATGGCTTATTGAACAATTGCAGATTCCAACCACACATTTGGAAATATTGTCCGATGATCAAACCATTTGCGTGACACAAAACAAAGTTGGGAACAACAACTAGCTGGTCTAGATTGTCCAAACCACATGCTATGTGATTGCAACGCCATGCAAGTTTCTTGCCACATATACAGTGGCCGATATTCTCTATCACAAAATAATACTTCGATATGGATTACTATGTAACACATCAATCAATAACTCCCGAGACTAACCCAGAGATGGCGCTCGTAGTAAACCAGTAACCAGGTCTTTCTAGAGTACTAACCTTTGCTTGAAACGTGTCAACATTTTAAGTCGATCGGACCAGAAACAGCTGAGTTATCGAGGTTGGAGTAAAGTCGTTTAATAGTTTGTTTAAAAAATGGAAAAAACCGAGTTTCGTGTTCTGATAAAACATTGTTTTTTAATGGGTAAAAACACCGTGCAAGCGAAACAATGGATTGAAAAATGTTACCCGGACTCTTGTCCCTCAAAAGCAACGATTTGTTGGTGGTTTGCCGAGTTTAAACGTGGTCGTACCGACAAAAATGACGGGGAACGCTCGGGTAGACCTGTGGAAGCCGTTACACCAGGAAAATGTGAGTGAAGTGACAAAAATTATAATGAAAGATCGTAAAGTGAAGCTCCGTGAGATTGCTGAGATGACACAGATATCATATGGAAGTGTATTTACAATCCTTCATGAAAAATTGAGCATGAAAAATGTTTTTTCCAAGTGGGTGCCGCGATTGCTTTCGATGGAACAAAAACAGCAACGAGTCGATGATTCAGAAAGCTGTTTATCGCTATTTACTCGCAACAAAAAAGATTTCTTGCGAGAAAAAAAAATAAATAAATAAAGATTTGGAAAAGCGTTGGAACGATTGTATCACCCTAAAAGGTGATTAACAAAAGGTGTTATGTTGATGAATAAAAAAAAATTTTGCAAAAAAAATGTTGTTTTCAATGTTAGACTCGGGAGTTATTGATCGATGTGTTATGTATTTCTCATACAGAAGGACTGAATTTACTGCACTCGGTGGTTTTTCCAAATATATGGAATCGTACAATCAACGACACAGTCCTATTTATCACAAGCTAACCGCATCGTTTAACGTTCCAGTGGAACAATTGCGTCGACTTTGATTAAAAAATTTTGACATGAATTGAAAGAAATGGTCTTCATTACTGCATAATGCTTTACTGGCAATTAATAACAATAAATAAAATTCCATTTTAAATGCTTCATGGATATCTTCATTATACTTTCTTCATGGATATTAACTACGCCTCCTCGTGAACTCCATATTGAAATATTCATAAATGGTAAGCCACATCAGGATAAGCTTCATCTTCTAACGTTGGTCTGAACTGAAGTCGCAAATTCTGTGTATGAAACGCATTTGGTGAATAAGCGTAGATTTGGTCTTCATTGTAGATTCTATTGGTTTAAATCGGGAGATCTCGTCTTATACGACTGGCCGAAACAAGGAAATCGTAATCTCTCTCCAATATTCAAGGGGTCATATGTGACTGATCACAAAGTCGGAACCGTATGCAACGAAATTAAGTCTACGACTTCGGTGGAAATATTTTGAAAGTTATCAATGGGCAATATCTTCGTTTTATTTCAAAAGAGATATACCCATCATCCAGGAAGGTGATAGCTTGGAGAAAGAGAGGGAATCCACTGCTTAAATGCAGGATCCTACAGTTGACTTCCAAGATAACCCTGACGGAACCGGACATTCTATATAGATTTGACCTGAAAAATAACTCATTAAACAATTAAATTTTTTTAGAGCTTCAATTTAAAATATTCTGACTGTCTAAATTTCGCATAAAGCTTGGCAATGTATAAGATTCAAATTTATGTTTAATGTAACTATTTCTATATTTACAGAAATTGGGTGGCAACTGATGAATGTTGTTATTAAATTTCATATACTTGTATTCTCTTGCGATTGCATAAGATACGTTTGTGTTTTTAAGTTAAATAAATGTTAGTTCTCTTAACTCCGTCTCTCTCTTCTAAGATTAAAAAATAGCAATCCCTATTACGAACATCTTGGTTTGATTTCGTTTTATTAACGTTGCACTAGAAGCACACGAGGGCTATTGGCGACAGATCTCGTAATTTTGAACCTCGGGCAAGTGACGCAGACGACACCTAAACTGGAACCACCTCTCCTACCTTCCACACCACTCCAAAGGGAGGAATTTGGGCCCCATTACATTTAACGTGCATTAGCTCCGGTTACATGGCAGGTTTTTAGTGGCATCAAGGCTCGAATCCACTACATGCCAGTACGTTGCCTTGACCACTAGGATACAGCGGCCACTTATGAACCTCTTATAGATAGAAATATAATAGAAAACTAAAGTTCACGCATATCTGATAATAATAAGTTAGTTGAATAAAATAGTAAATACCTAAAATACAAATAATTGTGTACATTTAAAGCTATTCAGTGTTCTCGGCACCACTTATTTTAAACAGAGAAAACGCATTATAACCCGTATATTGAAAGACTATTCAGTTAAGAATTACGTAAATGAATATCTACTTTTCCATCATGCATCAGATCATAACGAAAGATCGTGATCCGTAATAACAATCAGTCAAGATAAGGTTGCATTAATTTTTATCTCAAATTTTATTTGTTTTATATGTAAATTTTAAATTATCTTTGTGGTAATTTATTTATTAATAAAATATTAAATTATAAATATAAGTAGCTATATAATGTATTTCTAACTTTAAGATGGGCATCTTTATAATTCGAGGTAAAACTCATCATGTGTTAGCGTGATCTTACATTTTATACTGTCCATCCTTTTGGGCATAGAAAATACGAAATATGTGTTACGATTACCATAAACAGCAAAGTTTGCGGTTATTAACATTCGTAAATGTGTGAAACGTAAAATTCAGACGAAATCGTACCTTACCACTAACACAGAACGTGAAATCGTCCTTATATTTTGTGTTATCAGGAAGCATGGTTTTGAATTATTACAAAATATTTTAATCTACAGTGAGACTAGAGCTCTATAAATTGTATAGGTTTTACGTATATGAATTCTATTCCATGCATACTGTCCAACCCTGAATAAACTAAGTAAATATTTCGTAGCATTTAGCTAGGAAAGGTTATGGTTTACTAATGTTTCACAAACTTAATGCATTAAGTAATTCAAATACATTGTTACGTATAAGTTACTTAAAAATTAAACACACAAGTAAACAAATGTGTAGCAGTAATGCTAAATTCTTTTCGAAATTTCTAAAAATCACTACTATTTAGAATACTCTGAATAGAATAATAGTAATTGTGTGTGTACTTAGTAAGCAATATTCAAGATAGATGTTAAATATTTCAGCTTTACTCCTATAATTCTCTAGAGTAGTGAATTAAGTCAGAAATTGACAAGATTAGCTTATTAATATTCTAATCACTGATTAGTAGTTCATAGAAAAGGCAGACCTTAAAATACCCATGCATTAATATCTCGAATATTACAATTTTCAAATAGTTGGATTTAAAAATTAAGGTATGGATGAAAAAAATAATCAAAAGGATTCAGGTCACAGCGATGTCTTAAGCAACGAATGATAAACTTAATTTTCGTCTACTTTAATTAATTCTTACTATTTTAACTAATAGAATTCTGAATCATATTTTAAAATTGATATATCTCTATATCTAAGCAACAATTTAGACAAAAAAAATCACTTTTATATGGATTAAAAAATACGTCAGAGCAATTAAATTCGACAAATGTGCTTGTTTGACATCAATTACTTTGCAAGTAATATACTTTCGTTTATCACCATTGCATTTCAATACTTGCTCATTTCTTCCGAATATAACGTTCACTACAGTAAACATGAGTAAAATATCATAATTTCAATTGAATGATATTAAAAATTTATAGACTCATGTATTCCCTAATTCTATTACAAGTATTGTAATATACCTAAATTTTTGAGCCCTCTTAAAACTCTCTCTCTTTGTGTGTGTGAAAGACCTAATGATACTCTTCTAGTACTAATACGGAGTAAAGTTAATAATTGCAAACTTTAATAATTTGTAAACGGATAATTGAAATGTGTTGAAACTCGAAGCCAAATCAAACGGAGCCACTTTAATCAGCCGTTTGAGGCTTGAGCATACTACACTGTTATTCAACATGTAATATATTTTTCTTTGTTTCATTGCCGTTGTTATTTTAAATTAATTCAAATTATTATTAGAATGTATTTCATGAAGCTCAAATAAGTATTTCATAGGCTTCCGCTCTTTTAAGAAACACGAGTATATTTCTTGAATAAATAAAATAACAAGGATTAATGAGAAGTCTATTACGCTAATGAATTAAATATAAATCAAGTTTTGCCTAACAGAGCGTTTCGCATAAATAACACGTTTCCTTAAGACATTGATTATAATTATCCTATGAAGACAGAAAGACTTAAATATATTGATGAAAGAAGTTGTAAAGAAATCAATTAAAATATATTTCTATTTTTACTTTAAACAAGATATTTTCAAAAAGGCATGTGTAAGAAAAGTTTGAAGTAAATTGTGAAATTCGTTTGTCATATTTTTGTCAGGAGTTTTCAAAAATTATTTCTTTTGCATAATTTCGAAGAATTTATGATTATAAAAGTCATTATGTTTGTTAAAATCTTTGCTCGCTTACTTCGATATATTCATGCTTGCATGTGATCCCTCTTGTACATATCAGTTGAACTTAATCCGTTTTAAATTTCTTTACATCTTGTAATATTATTTTAAATAATTACATTCGGATGACATTACATCGCATTTTTAAACTCTAGTCTCCATTTAATTCAGATCAGTCTCCAGGATTATTTTCTTTTATTTTTAAAATTAAAATCATTATACAATTATTCATTATGACGCATATTTGATTCAATGGTATAGTTATAAAAAAAATTCTCTCATAAATCTTTTAACAGTTGTGAATGCATGGCGGGTTAAATTGGTGTGACTTTCACAAATTTTTTATTCAATGATAAAAAAAATCGTAGTTACACGTTTTACCAGCAGTGATAAAATACATGCACTACACTGTCTGAACGAAAAGTTGAATAAAGTAAATTTAAGTAAAACTATTTTAATCAAAAATTAGGCGTTTTACTTTTATCAATATGATTCCTATTCCGAGTAAGCAATCTAAATTATTTCCAGTATTTATGGTTTATTTCATTTAACTTTTACTTTTTCTACTATTCCAGACATAAGATATTTTAAACCGAGTATAGCCATAATTAATCAATCTTAAAAGGTTTTTCTGTTCAGTGAAAAATTTCATTTTCTACTCCTATAACTTATCTTTGGTTTGCACAAGTAAATCACAGGCTAAAATTACTATCAATTTAAGAACTGATTTTTTCATTTTGCTTTGAATTACCTAAATAACTATATCTCTAAAATCACAACTGACGAAATATAGAACATCGTTTGATATGCCAAAGGAAACCAAACCCCGGAATAAATAAGGAGGTCCATACAACACAAGAAACATAGTCATGTTCAAAGGGAGATTAGACCAGATAAAATACACAGATGTTCCAAATTAAGGAAATTTTCTGATTTGGTCGGTTATCTCTAGAACTACTGGACTGATTTTAATGAAGTTTTGAGTGTATCTATGGTTGATATAATGCAAAAAAATAACCATTCAACAGTTATCATACACACGCATGATTATGCGTAACATTCATCAGAGTCTCAATGTATGAAACAGAAGTTGCAGAATTAAAAAAAAATGGGTTACTAGGGACCTCTTACAGATATTTCGGCCTCGCAACGTGAATTCATGCTGGAAAAATTGAGTTTATGAGTTCCCGTGGTAATTGGTTCCCCTCTTTCAGCAACGATGTTTTCAGGTCTCGGATGGTTCTCGGAAGGGGTTTGCGAATTACAATTGCCATAGTCAGAGAGTCCCCGGAATGCTATATAGAATTGGAATCTGGAGATCTGGCTGGCTAATATATGCAGTGAATATCCTCACTTTCCGGATATCATCTTAACCTTGGACGTTACTCACTCTTACTGTCTGAATTTTAATTTGCGATTGCTGCAAAAAACACCAAGAAACTCGGCGAAATGCTCTATCGAACGATATATGGTTTTTGGCACGCGCGCTCATAAATCCTGTTTTTCGAGAAAAGTTCCGTCCACACACATGTATGCGCTTACGTATTTGACGTACAAGATTTGCATCTTTGTTTCGAAACGTTATTTTTACATTTTGTTCCATTCTTTTCATGAAATTCTACAAAATATGCAAATTCTCTTCATTTTGAACCCTAGTGTAGTATCTAAATACCTGAATTTCAGGCGCATCTGATAATTATAATGTATTTGAATAAAATGGTATTTAACTTTCCTAAAAATTAGTTTTGAACATAGATGTCCTTCAATATTTTCGGCAATGCTCTACATTTTAACAGAAAATCCACTTTAACATTATACCCTATGTATGGAATGGTGGTGGTGAAGTTTTAGGGCACCAGATGAGGGGGGCTTTGCGGTACCTAACAAGATGTAACTGTGATCTAGACCTTTGAATGAATGATTTAGTGTTAGTATTTCTAGTGGCGCAGAGGCCGGATGGGGCTATGCTGCGCGAAAGAAATTAAGAGAGCAATTATAACCTAGTAAAGAGTAAAACTGTGCGAAATACGTGTCAAGAAATAAGCAAAATGTAAAAATTTGATTCACAGAAAAGATGGACAAAAATAGTGAATGATCGCAAGGGTATCAAATTCTGCGTCGCCCGTGTTTTCCAAAGACAGCAAACCCCATTAGAAAGAAAAATATCACCAGTATACCTCGGGTTAGTAACGCCCGTACTTACCTAAAGAATGTAATCCCCAAGGACAGGGTGGCCGTCCAATGAGTACCCATTTTAGTCGGGTCATACCATATACATGAGCTATTGTAGGGCTATTACTTTACTTCTGAGTACCACAAAAAATAGCCAATAAAACATGTAAATCAAAACAAAATTTTCCTTAACAAATCTGACCAAGACGAAAGATCGAGATTCTTACTATATAGACAACCCATAAGAAATTTTTCAGAATTGCGGTAAGTTTTACATAAAGTTCTTACATATTACAATTTTAAAATAGTTTAGTGGTTATGAAATTAAACAGGAAATATTACATTATAATTATTACAAGCGATTAATCATTAACGATTACTCAAGACTTTAAGGTAAGACTTTTAGAGTGCTTGGTGAAATATTTCACTTCTAGGCATTAGAATAGTTATAATCATTTCCATCACGTAGGTTTAAAAAACTTCGAAACATGTTTAAATTGCCATAAACAGCACCTTTTGCGGCAATTTCACATTCATATAGAAGTATCTATTGTAATTAAGAATATAATGCGCTCTTTATATGCACAGAAAAATAAAATCTACCTCCTTACTTGTATTATATAATGTAAATATGTAGTTTTGAAGTAATACAAAATAAGTTTGTTCGATTACATGTATTTTAGTCTACGGTCATATTAGCACATAATAAATGATATGTTATGCTTAAATGCTCTTCCACAGGTACTATCCAACGAAGAATATAAAGTTTTAGACATTATGCTTTAAAAAGTGTATACTTTACAGCATTATTTACAATGCATTTCTACTTATAATTTACTAATAAATTGAAGAATTGTGTGCACAATTGTACTTCTTAATACGTTATAATCTCTTCAATTTTTTTTTAAATCAATTTTTTTAGAATATTAAGAGATGAATAAGATTTATATATATATATATATATATATATATACGTGGCCTGTCTAAAAAGTATCCGGCCTTTGGCCAGAAAAAATATTTCGAATACCGGACGGAGTTGAGACCCTAATCCCCTTTAAAGTAGGCCCCTTGTGCTAGCACACTCTTAGCCCACCGATCCTTCCAATGCTGGAAACTCCTCTGGAAGTCTTCTTTTGGAATGGTGTTCAGCTCCGTAGTCGCCAGAAGTTGCAAGTAGCCATATCTGGAGAGTAGAGAGGTTGGCGAACGGCTGTAATTCCATGTTTGGCTAAGAAAGTGTGGATCAATTGGGATGAATGTGCAGGGGTGTTGTCATGATGCAAGTGCCAGTTGTTCGCCATCCACATGTCTAGTCTTTGCGCCGAACTGCGTCACGGAGTCGCCAGAGAACATCTTGATAGTACTCCTTTGTCACTGTTTGTCCTTCCGGTGCGTGTTCGTGATGCATTATTCCACGGACATCAAAGAAAACAGTCAGCATCACCTTGATTTTGCTTCGCACCTGCCGCGCTTTCTTCGGCCTTGGAGAATCGGGATGCTTTCATTGCGACGACTGTCTTTTTGTTTCTGGGTCGTACCCGTACACCCATGACTCATCTCCAGTTATCACGGTGTTCAGAAACCCAGGATCAGTGTTGGCGGTGTCCAGAAGGTTCTGTGCAACGTCAAAACGGAGGTCATTTTGTTCCGGCGACAACAACTTGAGTACGAATTTCGTAGCCACTCGGTTCATGTCCAAATCTCCCCAAAAATTGCATGTGCAGAATTTTTACTCACTCCAATCTCTTCTGCAATCTCCCGCACTGTAAAACGACGAAATGCCATCATCAAATTTTGCACCATCTCAACATTAGCTGCACTCCGAGCAGTTTGGAGCATGCCACAACGCTGCTCTCTCTCCGCTGATGTGTGGCCATCTTTGAATCGGTTGAACCATTCCTTAATTTGTGTTACACCCATCACATCTTCTCCAAACACCTGATGAATCATACGAATTGTTTGGCTTTGAGAATAACCAAGCTTTTGACAGAATTTGATCCAGTATCTTTGCAGAATTCGTTCAGTCATCTTGCGAGAAAACTAAATCTGACGAACACTACGAACAGCACCTTACTTGACGACCACCAGCCAGCAACTTGCACAAGCGAAAGCGGTGAAAAAATTTGCGCATTAAGGTTCTTCCTTCCACCGTACACTGTGGGGCCGCCTAAGAATCTTTAATTTCCGCGGGAAAAATTAAGGTCGGATACTTTTTAGACAGGCCTCGTGTATATATATATATATATATATATAGTATCAGAGAGTTGACTGAAGCTAGAAAAACGTTTTATTTTATTTATGTTCAAATCATGCTTTTGTCGTTCAAAGAAAGAATGAGCTCAATGCAGGTGTTAGTTTATTCAATTCCATGCACTAATATAGCGAATATTTTGAATTTCGAGCAGTTTGGTATTGAAAATAAGGTGAGAAATAAAGCAATATTCAGAAACGATGACTTATGCAAAGAAAATAAAACTTAAATTTAGCCTCTTTAAATGTTTCCTAAATTTTTAACTAAAATGAGTGTAAGTCATATATTTAAAGTCATATAAGTTATATATCTTTAATTTTAAGTAGCGTTAGGTGTAAAAGTATTGAAAATTTTTAAGAAATATCGTATTTACACCTTTAGTTCGTTGTAACATGATACCTGTGCTACATTTTCTGAATGACACGTCCATGAAATTAATTTTTTGTTCATAAGAAAGTCGTTTTATCTTTTATAAATATGATTCCTACTTCGTACAATTGATGTAAATTATTTTCACAGTTTATGGTTTATTTTATTTAACTTTTATTTTTCCCATTATTTTTAGAACTAAGATATTTTGGACTGATTGTCGCTTCAATTAATCAATCTTAACAAGTGAAATAATTTTTATATTCTTGTTATGATTTTCCAAAATAAATATCTACCATTACATTATACTAATTTTTAAACATCCTTACGATATGTCCAGTATAGCTAGCTACCGGGAAAAAAAGGAGCTGCATAAATAACAAGAACCATTGTCATGTTTAAAGAGAGATTAGACTAGATATAATCTAAACATCTGAATTTGATATAGGTAGTGGAAGCCAACATGGCTGAAAGAGATGACGACGCGTTTTAAGATGCTCTTAAAGAACATTGCAGGATTATTGAATCAGGGCTTCAATCTAAATGTAATATGAATCAACAGATTCGGTTTGGCAAGCTCTGGGTGGGATGAAATCTTCTATTTACAAGAATTTTGAACGAATTAAAGATGCTGACATTGGAATACTGTAAACAAAGTCTGAAGGAAGCCATAAGTAAGCCAAGCTATGCTGCGATTGGTGCGCCATCTAGTGTTATTAAGAAGAACCCTATGCCTTCTGATTTTAGTCTGGTTGGGGACTCTGATAAGTGTTCGGTCTGATGACGTTAGCAAAATGATTAAAGTTGCCATCAATCTTACAGAAGCACAATTGGTAATAAGTGATTTAAAAAATATAGGAGGAAACAAAATATTAGTGAAATGTTTATCTGAAAATGACCGGAATCGACTTCAAACAGAATTAAAGTCAGAATCGCCGAAATTGAATACTTCTCTGTCGAAAAGAATAAATCCAACTATTATAGTGAAGCATGTTCCAAATGAAATCACTATAGAGAAACTTTTAAAAGTGATCTTTGATCAAAATCCCGAAATAACGGAATCTGATAAAAACATGAGTTTGTGTAGAGTTCTTTTCACTCTTAAGAACTTTCAATTTACGAGACATACAAAAAAAACATAATATACATAAAATATATATAAGTATAAGTATATATATATATATATAAGTATATTATAAAAATACATCCCCTGCTTCGCAAATGTGTTCTTCTCCTACATAAGTTGAAAATAAACTGGAGTGTGTATGAAGTGGATGATTTTCTGATTATTAATATATGTTTTAACTGTTTCGGGTACAATCACCGAGCTTCTGAATGGGTTAAACCCATGGCCTGTTTTAACTGTTCCGAAGAACATAAAGTAAAGGATTGCTCGAAGACAAATGTTGAGGTTTGCGTAAATTGTATCCGTTTCAACCTTCACCTTTTTACGAATAATTTACCTAAAAAGGTGAAGGTTGATCACAAACCTTTCTCGGAGAGCTGTCCTAGTCATACTTTTATGAAAATGAAAACTCAATCACGAAATAATTATGGCAAAGTCATCTAAACAAGATCTGAAGTGTGTTCAATTAAATCTCCACAAATAAAAATCTGAGACGCAACAGTTAATCGTGAACATGGAGAAAGAAAATATTGACTGTGCTCTGGTTAAGGAATCAAAATGCTACAAAGGATCTCTCCCAGGTTTTCCAAGCAACTATAGACTCCTATCTTGTTCCTGATTCTGACTGTGTTAAAGCGGCCATTATAGTACTATTACATGACTTTTCCACTTTTTTAGACTATAAAAGTACTGATTGTAATATGGTTACTTTGGATGTTACTACTGGAACGACTATATTCACTTTTTTGACATATTATTTTGAACCCTCAACGAATATTGATTTATATCTTCATAAAATTAATCAAGTCTTCATACGTAAGAATATTAATCGACTTTCTGGTGCATGGATTCAAATGCTAAATCCGAATTATAGTTAAGTCCTTATTCAAACAGTAGTGGAAACAAACTAAGTGACTTTATTTCTTCAAACCATTTATTTGTTGTTAATGAGGGCTGCGGCACTACCTTTTGTGGAACCCAGAGATCAAGATACTCTGATGTCACAATTTTGGATGCAAATGTGTTCCAGGATATATCATTTTGGGGTCTTTCTGATAACGAATCCCTTTCTGATCATATGATGATAGAATTTGATTTATGCGTCTCTGTTGCTTAGCGTGACCTATCAATTGCTCCTTTTAAAATTTTCAACACTAAGAAGGCAAACTGATGTCGTTTTCGAGAGCTTTGACTTCCTCGCATTGCTCATATTCTTAATGCCCTTGAAAATTATACCAATGGTTCTTGCCTTGATTCTATTGTTGAAGAACTTTGTTCGATTCTATTCAACGTATCTTCTTCCTCTATGCCTATTAAGCATCATGGTATCCATAGGGTTACTTGGTGGTCTATTGAAATTGGAGGTATGTGAAAAAGACTTAATGTTTTCAGGCGTAGATTTCAGAAGTCTAGAAATCCAATCCTCAGAGAGATATATAAATCCAAATATATGAAATTTTGAAAAGAATATAATCAAATGCTGACAACCGCTAAGTCTGACTATTGGAAGGCATTTCTGTCGACTATTGACTTTCACAATGTTTGGAAAAAAATCTATACTTACGGTGTCAATAAAAATTCCATGAAAAAAATAGAAATTACAGGTATTATACTAACCACTGGTAAGACAACTAACACTTTAGAAAAAACTATAAATGTGGTTCTGCATAAGTCTTTCCCATCGGATCCAGTGGAGGAGGATGACCCTTTGCAAATGGAGAAACGCCAGTCAATGCAAACTGATTATAATTCCCCCTACGATTCCTCTTTTACTTGTGATGAAGTCAACACAGCAGTTGCTTTGCTAAAGTCAAATAAGTTTCCTGGTCCTGTTTCTATTTCAGGTGAAATAGTCAAAGAGTTTCATTCAATGTTCTCTTCTTTTCTTCACAAACTTTTCAGTGTCTGTTTGAATGTAAATAATTTTCCACGTAGTTGGAAATGTTCAGATGGTGCTAATATCCAAAGGAAATGATATTATTACTCCTCATTTGGATAATCTTAGATGTATAAGCTTACTTCCTGTTCGGAGAAAGTGTTTGGAAAAGCTTTTGGTCAGCAGAATTTGCTGGCATTTGCGACGCTGTGACATTCTTTCCTGTGATCAGAATGCATTTACTCCTCAGAGAAGCACCGAGGACGCTCTATTAAGTCTCAAGGAGATTGTACAAAAAAGAAAGAAAATTAATCTCCACACAATTTTGGAATCCCTAGATATAAAAGATGCATTTGACAATGCTTTTTGGCCTGGCATTCTCCATCTTCTTCGGGAAGCGAATCTGCCTGCAATTAATTTTGCACTTACTGCTGATTTTTTGAATGACAGAGTGGATAATATAAAACTTGGTTCAGTTTCTGAGGTGCATCGACTTGAGAGAGGTTGCCCTCAAGGTTCAGTTTCAAGACCTGCGTTTGGGAATATAATTATAAACGATCTCCCAATTAAGCTCAATATTACTGCTTGTTATGATACCATAGCTTTTGCAGATGATATTTTAATTTATTTTCAAGGTAAAAATTTTCAATGCAACTTTTCTACACGCTCAAGAGACTTTAAACTTTGCCTCTGAATTGTCAAAAACTTTTAAACTGGAATTTTACCCTAATAAAACAAAGGTTATGTCCATTGAATAATGAAATATTTGTTATGACTCTTACCATCTATGTCTTAAAGGTGTTATTATCGACTGTAAATTTTGATGGAAGCCCCATCTAACTTACATGTCTAAGAAGTGCGAAAAGCTGCAACAGAGATTGGGCAGAATTGCACGAAACACTTATGGCATCAATTTTAACGTGCATTCACTTATCTATAAACATGGAATTAAAACGTTCATTATGTACGACTCAAGGGTTTGGGGTGTTTCGTTAAAGAAGAAAATTAATTCTAAACATTTGAGACGGATCCAATGGCCAATATTTCGAGCTATTTTTGGATATCGAACTTTAAGTTATGAAGCTGTGTTTATAATTTTTGTTTTTCCGCCAATTGACATTGTTATTTAAAATAACATTGCTCTCAGAGAAGAGTTGGCAGCCTCTTCCTCTTCAGGTTATGATTTTGTTTTGCTTCCCTCTGATCTATCCCACCCATCAGAGAGAAATGCCATACAATTTAGTTCAAATTCCCTATCAGAGTTTTTACTGATGGCAGTAAAATTGATGGTAGAGTGGGTTTTGGTTTTGTTGTCTTTCGTAAAGGTATTGCAATTCAGTACTTACAATACAGAATCAGAGTCGAGTGCACTGTTTTTGAGGCTGAACTTTTGTGCTTAAATTTCGCCATCAAGTAGATTGTTCAACAAAATTGTACAATGAACTATCTTATTGGTTCTGATTTACTCTCATCCTTGGAAACACTTAAAAATATCCCTTTCTTGAATGATATTGTTGTTGAAATTCAAAAGCATCTCAAACACCTCAAAGATCAGAACATTACAGTTTGTTTTTTCTTTTGTGTGTAGGCATTCTGATATTTATGGCAACGAATGGGCTGACTTTCTGGCAAAGACTGCCACGAAGCGGGAAATTGATCTTAAAGTTAATATTCCTCAATCGTACTTTATAAAGATTATGAAGGAAAGTATCCTGAAATCATAGAACGAATTATATATTAATTCAAATACTGCAAGCATCACGAAAAAAAATTTTCCAGATGTCATTATAAGAATGTCTTGCCGTCACTTTTTCGCTAGCTTTAAAATTACGCAATTTCTTACAGGTCACGATAATTAAAAAAAAATATCTGAATAGATTCAATTTAAGTTCGAATGCAATTTCCAACTGCAGTGCCGGAGGTGATGAGGACATTGAGCACATTCTATTTCTATGTTCAAAATTTGTCTCACAGAGAAATCTTCTTAAATTAGCCTTGGAAAAATTAAACATTAACTGGCCTCCAAATGTTAGTAATTTAATTTCTAGTAAAAGTTATTTTGTTCTTTTTATCAAATGTATTGTAAATATTTATAATCCTTATTAATTTTTGTTTGCACATTGTTTAGTCACATGTTTTTGTTTTTGTAATATACTGTTTTATACTTACTTCTGTAAGCCCTGTGTGATACTTAGTGGTACACAGGGACGTAGTTTGTTGTTCAATAAAAAAAATATCTGAATTTTAGTCACATCTGATATTAATGAAATAGAAAAATATAATAATAAATAACTTCCGTAAGAACTAGTTTTGTACATTAGATGTTATTCAGTGCACTCCGTACTGCTCTAATTTTATGCTGAGAAACCACATTACTTTATACCTCAAGTATTGTAAAAAAAATTGTGAACTCACAAAAAAAATTACACTTTTCATTCACACACCGGTGAGTGAGTGAATGTAAAGTTTATTGGCGCAAGAGTCAGATATGGCTATGCTGCGCCAAACAAGATTAAACTGTGGTCTAGACGTGAAGTTGCATTCACACACCGGATCTAGACGAAAACTGGAGATCCTGAAAATACAGAGACCCAATAAATATTTTAAAGGCGTGACATGTTTATCATTTATTTTTTATAAATTTAATTTTTAAATTATTTTAGTGGTGATTAAATTAAAAGTAAATAATTTTATTGCAAATAAAACTAGCAGTGCAACATAGGATTATTCATAACTGTTAAATAAAACTCTTTACTGAGCTTGATGAAATATTTCGGGTATTGGTATTAGATTAGTTATCATCTTTTCCTCCACATTGGGTTAAGAAAATTCGAAATATGTTTCAATTGCCATGAATACCACCTTTTTCTCAATTTCACTTTCGTTTAGAAGTTAAATTTACCTTATTATTTATACAAAATTGAAATCTTCCTCCTAGTAAGCATTACGAGAGTAAATATGTGGTTTTAAATTAATACATAATGTGAGTGTGCGATGAATTATACAATATTCTATGGTCAGATTAACACTCAATAAATTGTATGTATTTTACTTACTTGAATGCTCTTCCACTGATATTGTCCAACTAAGAGTTACGGTGTGAGACATTAAGCTTAAAGAAGTGAAAACTTTAATATATTAAGTACTTATAATACATTGTTAATTGTTGCTAAAATATTATGAACAAAGTAAAAGTAATTGTTTCGCAAATGATATTCAAAATAGGTTGAAATATTTGCGCCAAATGGTATCTTTCCTGCAGAGCAATGGCTGAAGCCAAAAATAAAAAAAAATAATAATAAATTGTTTTTGCTGAAATGACTCTTTTATCTTCCATCAAAAACGGGAGCTACATGCAGGCTCTAAATGAGTCAATTCCATGTACTAACATTGCGCATATTTTAGCTTTCTTACTATTTGGTATGAAAAATAAGATGAGAAATCGAACACTAATTACAAACGTACAGATGACTACATGAATTTATGCATAGGACAATAATTTTTCTTTCATCTCCTTTAAATTAATTCCTCTTTTAACAACTAAGAGTAATGTAACTCTTATTTTAAAAATGAAACAAGTAACTGTTCAGACAAAGAAAATAACATTCATAAGCTTTAAAAAATTACGTCCGAACTATTAAATTCAAAAATTGGTTTGCCTGACACCATATATTTGTAAATCATATACTTTCCCTTATGCTCTCCACTGAGTTTCAATAGGTGCTCAGCACATATGAAATAATTCGAGATAAAAACCAACATTTTTAAAAACAACGTTTTTATATAATGACAAAGTATATTCATTATTATACATTAAATCCGAAACAAAAACGTGATAAACGCATAACAAATTAATTATAATTCCAATTTAATCAATCATTTACTGAATAATTTTTACTGAAAAATTTTAAAACACTTAAAGTCTTAAATTTTAAAGTCTTTCCTTCTGAGTTTCCAAATATTTTTGGATTACCAGATCTAACCGCGTGGAGGTGAGGTGAGGCTAATTTGAGTATGATTGGCTAAGTGTAGATAAGTCTACATGTATTACGCGTCATACTATTCTAGACCCAAAATCGTGGACAAAACACAAACGAGCTTTATTATTTTTAAGGAACATGAAAACGTTGCACAAAAATACGAATACATTTTTGAAAAAAAATTCTGAAATTATTTTAACAGACAAATATTTATTACATAATGCCTTACTAATATTTTCATATTATCTTTCTCATACTTAAGGAATACTAGTCTATTTTGCACCACATCCTTCATCAATCTATTTCTTTTTAAGCAATGGGTACAATAAATTATTTTTCAGATTAACCCGTTAACGCCCAACTTAATTTAAAATTGAAATTTTGTTAAAAACTTTTAAAATTATGTTCTAAACACTTAAATTAAATATAATATGCAATTAAACTCCACACCAATAATTTAGGATCCGAGATAATTACTGTCCTATAAATAGGACGCTGGGCGGATATGGAAGTTTTTGAACACTTAGTACTTCTCCTTTGTTTTTAATTACTTGATTATGTTTCTGTTCCCAAACAATTGAACTTTAATATTTAATGCAAAATAAAGTGAAACACAAATAAATTTGACATTTTTTATTAAGTTTAAAATATTCACCCTATGTATGGTAATTTGGAAAACATTTTGTACATACATTTCATGCAAAATGTAAGAGGTTTTCCCGAAAAATTTTGAATTTGCATCGTCTTTGTTTTTCTCTTTTAGTAATTATATGGCCAACTCCATCACGTCTAACAGTGTCTATTTCCTTCATTCGAGATGAAATTGTATAACTTGGTATACTGATTTGTATTTGTAATGTGTTGCCTTTTTTTAGATAGGCTATTGCAATATGTCTCCTTATTTCTTTGATACTCTTTTTCTCTGCATTTACCATGTTGTAAATAACGCAGGTATTTGCAACAGCCATGTCTACAATTCGGGTAATAATTGGCCAATACCATTTTTTTCCACGGATTCTTATGGTATGTTTCTCAACAAGCCAATCATGAGATTCTATACCACCCATGTTTTTGTTATAATTGTTTACGAGACATGGCTGTTCAATTTTATTTTTTTCAGCTTTTCCCTTTTCACGCCTTGAAACAGATGTTAGTGGCTCAATTATTTCAAAATTTGTTGCAAGTGTAATGCATTTGTTATCATTCCATTTTACAGCAGTAATTTTATTTTTCACATCAAAGTAGAAATCATGTGAACCACGGCAAGTCTTTTTGAAAGTAGAATCAATTTCAAGTTGACAATAATGTATTCTGTCACTTCTTATTGTTCCTGTTGCTCTAAATCCACTCTTTCTTAGGTCAACTTACAAATTATAGGACAAATTACGTCTCTTATAGATAGGTCAAGAGTTTCAGAGTCATCAAAACCTTCTTCATCTGTAAATTCATCTACTTCAGGTGGCAAAACAATCATTTAAGACTCTAATTCCTCCAAAAACAGATATTATACAGCTTCCTCAGTAGTTTTAAAAACTTTTTTCCGCGACATATTGAGCACCTATGAAATAAACTAAATATCAGAAAATTTAACGAATCCGCCCAGCGTCCTATTTTTAGGACAGTAGTTTAAATTTGTAATTAAAACTAATAAAAGTAAAAATAATTCTAAAATGTTATAAGATACCTGTTAATAGAATATCTGAAATATAAATTCTGAAAAAATATTTAAAATTACCTTTAAAACCTTTTCGTACGTTTACAATGAAATTCAGCAAGAAAAAATCATAAAAATGGCGAAGTTTAGGTGTCTGCAGCTTGCTGAAAAATGCTTCCATCCGGTTCAAATCGGTTTAAGTGAGTAGGGTGAAGCCATTACTCTTCAAGGGGTAGAAAACGAATCGGCAAAACGTTGAATAGCTTTATTTATAATGGTGAAAATGAACTGTCCTATAAATATGACGCTGGGCGGAAACGGGTTAAGTTATTTTCAGTAATTTTCGTAGACTAAAAAATTACGAATGGAGCAAATAAAAGTTATGTTTCTAATATTTTTTACTATTTCATGATTTCTAGTCGACATGTCAATCATTTAAATTCTTCTTTCTTAGTACTTCTGAAATGCTGTACATCAAATTCTAGAAAACATAATTTTTAACTTTAAAATTTACTTAAAAAGAGGAATTTGTGAGCCTATTAAAAATTCATAATATAAAATCAAAACATACATTTGAAAGTTTGTAAGTCATTCTATTAAAAATGGGAGCCAGAATTCAGAAAAAAATATTGTGATATGATATGGCTCCAAATATTAGAATCTTTTTTTCTTGCGAATAATTACTGACTAAAAGTCAGCAACCCTTACTATTCCCAGAGGGGGAAAGAAATTTTTTCCTCAATCCTAAAAGCGCCGAGTAGAAGGGATATTTTGACATGTTAAAATTATTGAAATAATGGTTGTAGCCTGTCGCAAAAGTCAAAATATTGCATTGTTAGGCGAGTAAGAACGATTCCCAAAGTATCAGAGTTCTAGCTTGAAGGAATTTTGGTTAAATTAACGATCGAAAATTTGATGACACACACATGGCAAGTGAAATTCACAAAAAAGTTTTAAAAAACATTCTCTACATTAAACTTGAAAAAAAAAAAAACTTCATAACTTCTGTACAGTTAAATATAAAATTTTAAGTTCCATATATCTCCAAACGTATAAACACATTTTGTATTATGCCTAATTTTGTGAATTCTTTTTAAAAAAAAGTTATTTGCCAATGACGCTCTTCTTTTATCTGACAGTAGTAATGTTAGTGTTTCGATAAAACCAATTTGAAATGTTTTTCAGATGTATAATTTTAAAAGTGGTGTGATTGGATGCCAAATCAAACCGAGGCACCTAGTCATTCACTTAGGTAAGTAGAGGTACTTAGAGGCACTTAGTGTTTGTCGTTTCACCAAATACTCCGCTTTGCTGATTATAATATTAATATATATATATAATCAGAAAAGCATAGGAATATATATATATAAATAGTTAATATCATTGTTTATATGAACTAATACAAATTATTTGTCGAATGCATTTCAGGAAATTCCAACAAGTACTTCATTGGTTTACAATTGTTTTGCAAAAAGATTATATTTCTCAAATTATTAAGCTAACAGTGTGACGCCCGCCCGACCCGGACATCATCTTGTGCCATCACTAGATTTAATTATTGAACACTACGACACAAATAACTAAAGGAACACTAAAACAACCTTTAAGCAATTTATTAACTTATATTTACTATGACAACAAATGGCTATGCTCTCCAGAGTAAGCTTTCTAATATCTTAGTTCAACCCACCAAGAGTAATCTAACAGACTCTTACCACTAATCCTTCCTCGACTGCAATTCAGACTCTGGATCAACTGTTGAACACACTAGGAAATATCCTTCTAGTAGCAATCTTTGCTCGAACCCTCTATTTCAATCTCTAATTCCTCCTTACTCTTATCTATCACATCAGCTTCACTTCTCCTACAGGCTCTCTCTTTCAACCTCTCTACTCCTTTAGCTTCTCTTTCAAACACCCTTGCTACTTCCAGTCGGAGTTTATATATCTCTTAACTCAACCCCTTCACTTAATTTATAACTGCTTTACATAATAACTTTACGTATCACGTTTCATTTTTGGTTGGGCAAAAGTTGTTTAGCGAAAGCAATCAATCTCAATTAAAAGTCCCTAAGGTTAGTGAAGAGAAACCACGAATAGTCCAATGTCACATCAGCTACAAATCTAGTTTCCATAACACATGGTATTCAAAGAATGCGTATTAATTAAATAAATGCATAGTTTCAGTTTTAAGTAAAATATTTACAAAGCGGCCATTTTTACCAAAGCAGACATATTTTCTTAAAAAAAGTATTGTACTGGATTGTCATATTTTTCAATGAATTTATAATAACAGCAATTTGTATGAAAACTAAAAATTTGTTAAAATTATCATTTAATTTTATGTTATACACGTAACAACAAAGGTTGAAATGCATTTAAAAGGGAAATGATATAGTTTGAAATTCGTCTCACACGAACAAAACTAATGACAAGAAGATAAATTTAGATCGTCTTCAATGATCTAAACTTGTTTTCTACAATCAATGCAGATGTCTCAACGTTAAACATATCTCAGGGTAAGAGAATAGCCAAGGAGCAAAAAGATATCAATTTAAGGCTTTTATTTTTTACAATGTATAACGTTTAAAATTACAGGTAGAGCTTCGATTTTTTTGTTTATAATAAATCCATGTTGATAATTCTATAGAGGTATAGAAATGATTTTGTAGTCAAATTGTTTTGTTTTTCTTTTAATTTGAATATGGCCAAAATTTTGACAACCTGCAATACATATCCGCATTTAGGTACACCAAAGCAAAAATTAGGTTTAAGAAAAGAAGCTACATTAAATTGCACTCCAACTGTCAATAAAGTAGAGAGTTAAAAGCTTAAAACTAAGTAAACTATTCTTTCACACATCGGATTAAGGCGCAAGACCTAGATCCTTATCAGATAGAAGACAAAAAAAAGATATCTACAACTGAGCTATTTTTTTAAATCGAATCCTTATATATTATCAACTTAAATTATTTTAGTGGTAATGAAATTAAAAAGAAAATAATATATTGAAACAGTAAGTAGCTTTATAATAAGGGATTAATCATAACCTTAAGATAAGACTTCGTAGAGTGATTGATGAAATATTTCGCGAATTGGTTTCAGATTACATATCTTTTACATCAAATCGGGTGCAAAAAACTCAAAAATGTGTTTCAGTTAACATGAACAGCACCTTTTGATGTAAGTTTCTATTCATTTTTTAAAAAAAAAAAACTGTAATACTTAGATGGAAACGTACCCTATTATTTACAAATAAAATGATATTTACTTCGCTATTGTATTTTTATTGTAAATATTTGTTTTGAATTGATAGAAAATATGTGTGCACGATTACTGGTATGATAATCTACAGTCAGATTAGTGCTCACTTCATGCTATGTGTCTTACTTTCTTGATTACTGTTCCATAGATAATATCAATATCAATATATATATATATAACACATCGATCAATAACTCCCGAGTCTAACATTGAAAACAACATTTTTTTTGCAAAATTCTTTTTTTATTCATCAACATAACACCTTTTGTTAATCACCTTTTAGGGTGATACAATCGTTCCAACGCTTTTCCAAATCTTTTTTTTTTTTTTTTTTTCGCAAGAAATCTTTTTTGTTGCGAGTAAATAGCGATAAACAGCTTTCTGAATCATCGACTCGTTGCTGTTTTTGTTCCATCGAAAGCAATCGCGGCACCCACTTGGAAAAAACCTTTTTCACTGCACTTCAAAAAACCTTTTTCCTGGTCCGATCGACTTAAAATTTTGACACGTTTCAAGCAAAGGTTCGTACTCTAGAAGGACCTGGTTACTGGTTTACTACGAGCGTCATCTCTGGGTTAGTCTCGGGAGTTATTGATCGATGTGTTATATATATATATTAGGTTTTGAAACACATTGCTAATTATAATTTATTTATCAATTGTATATATACAAACGTGCTTGCTAAAACGTAAAAAAACACTTCATTTTTTTTTCTTTTTGAAAATACAATTTTTATAGCATATTAAGAAGAAAGTAAGAGTATATAAAATTATTTCATAAAATACACCCAAATTGTTTTGCTTAAGTATTTAAGCTAAAATGAAGAATACCTCGAAAGTACCAACTGAAGCCAACGATTAAGAAGATTAAATTATTTATGTTGATATAATATTTCAGTCTTCATCGGAAAGGAAAGCTAAAAACAGGCGTTACGTTACCCAATTAAGTGAATTAATATAGCGATATTGTATCGCTTAAACCGTTTGGTATAAAAAATAAGATGAGATGTAAAACAATAATCGCATAAATTCAGTTTACTGCGATGGATTTCGAAAGAACAATAAACTTATACTCGTATTTCACCTACTTTTAATCATTCCTACCTTCTTAACTAAAAGTATTGTACGTCATATTTTAAAAATGGTTTATCTCTTTGTTTAAATAACTGTCTAGACAAAGAAAATCACTTTCTCAGGAATTAAAATCATCAAATGTGTTTATCTGAAGCCATTTACATTATAAGTTGCATATTTCCTTTTTGCATATATGATACAATCCGCTGCATTTCAATATGTGCTCAGTTGTTCCGAATATAACATTTCTTACACTTAACATAAATAATGTATCGTGATTTGAGTATAATTAAATTTAAAATTCCAAGTTTCATAAATTCCTAAAGTCTTATAAAATGTTTTGTAACGTACCTAAATTTGTTAGTTCTTTTTAAAAATAAATTGACAATTAATGACCATCTTCTTGTAAACAGCAAGAGCAACGTTAGTTTCCAAATAATAACAAACTGAAATGGTTTTGTTTGATGTAAAGTTTCAAATGTGTTCAGACACCCACCCTAAAGCCGTTGCATAAGCTTTTTAAATCTATCAAAGTTCAATGCATTATCATTTCATGGTTTGAAAGATAGCAAAGGGAGCTGAAAGATCAGAGGTCACCCATGTTCAAAATTACGAGGTTCGTCATCAACACCCTCGTGTTAAGTCTAGTGCGACGTCAATAACACCAATATAACAATCGACTCGTTTAACCCTTTCGCTACCGGAGGGAGAAAAAAAGAAGTGCTTTTCTGGGACCGCGGCTTCTTGCCGCGGAATTTCCTGCTCTGCCCAGACGATTTTAGATATTAAGACTAATTCACGAAAAAAATTCCTCTAAAATCAGCTATTCATTAATATATTTTAGTATTTACATATATTATTTAAAATGCATTAAACATAATATATAAAGAAGAAAAAAAGATTTAATCGAAAATTGTATGCTTTTTACATAAAATAATTACATGAAAATTATATATTTTAAGAAAATACAAAACACATTTACATTTGTTACACAAATTTCATTGTGTAATTATGTACTATTACATGGAACATATAGATAACACATCAATCAATAACTCCCGAGACTAACATTGAAAACAACACTTTTTTTGCAAAATTTTTTTTTATTCATCAACATAACACCTTTTGTTAATCACCTTTTAGGGTGATACAATCGTTCCAACGCTTTTTCAAAATTTTTTTTTTTTTTTTTTTTTTGCAAGAAATCTTTTTTGTAGCGAGTAAATAGCGATAAACAGCTTTCTGAATCATCGACTCGTTGCTGTTTTTGTTTCATCGAAAGCAATCGCGGCACCCACTTGGAAAAAACCTTTTTCATGCTCAATTTTTCATGAAGGATAGTAAATACACTTCCATATGATATCTGTGTCATCTCAGCAATCTCACGGAGCTTCACTTTACGATCTTTCATTATAATTTTTGTCACTTCACTCACATTTTCCGGTGTAACGGCTTCCACAGGTCTACCCGAGCGTTCCGCGTCATTTGTGTCGGTACGACCACGTTTAAACTCGGCAAACCACCGACAAATCGTTGCTTTTGATGGACAAGAGTCCGGGCAACATTTTTCAATCCATTGTTTCGCTTGCACGGTGTTTTTACCCATTAAAAAACAATGTTTTATCAGAACACGAAACTCGGTTTTTTCCATTTTTTAAACAAACTACAAAACGACTTTACTCCAACCTCGATAACTCAGCTGTTTCTGGACCGATCGACTTAAAATTTTGACACGTTTCAAGCAAAGGTTAGTACTCTAGAAAGACCTGGTTACTGGTTTACTACGAGCGCCATCTCTGGGTTAGACTCGGGAGTTATTGATTGATGTGTTATATAAAAAAAAACCTTATTTTGTTGTATGGTATATTTATAACAAAAATTCAATGCATAATCCAACGTCACATGATAATAATCCAACGTCACATGATGAAGGAAAAGGTAACATAAATAACCTGAAACCAATTCGCTAAATATTTCAACAAGCATTCTGGAAAGTCTTCTTTTCAGGTTATGATTAATTGGTTATTATAAATCTACTTACTGTTGTAATAAATTATTTTCTTTTTAATTTCATTACCACTAAAATAATTTAAATTGATAATATATAAGGATTCGATATAAAAAATGGCTGTGGTAGAAAAGATTTTGAGTTCCTTCTATCTGGTAAAGATCTTTGGCTTTGATCCGATTTGCAAAAAAAGTGTACTTAGATTAAAATTTGTAATCGACCTCTCTTTCCGCTCTTTGGTGTAATTTAATGTAGTTTCTCTGCTTAAACGTAGAGCAGAAGCGAAAACACTGAACAGCATCTAAAATGCGAAACTAATTTTTTTTGAATACTATTGATTATTTTTATCAACTACGTTATTATTATAAGTTGTCCCTGAGATGGAGGTATTTTGATTCTATTATATCTAGGCTAACCTCTCTTTGAATATAACAAAGGTTCTTATGATTCATGCACTTCTTTATTTATTCAAGTCGTGAGGTTGGATATATCTAAAGGTGTTCCATATTTCACATCTTGTGATTGTTCAGAATTTATCTACTGAATTCAAACTAAATGAAAAAAAAATCTCAATGATTAACTTTATTCTTTGATTTAACTGCAGAATTCCGAAATAAGATTAAATAAATAAAAAATAAATGGTAAAAATTATCACACTGCTAATAATTTTAGCTATAGTTTTACCTGCGCAAATCCAAGAAAAGCTGTAAAAGTAAGATATGATACAATTTGCTGTACAGAAAACTTGTTAAGGTAAAATATATAAAATTATGTTCAAACATATTGTGGATCTCAGATTAATGGAAAATTAAAAATTTTACCCTTTCGCTACCGGAGGGAGAAAAAAGAAGTGCTTTTCTGAGGACACGCTTCTTACGGCGGAGTTTCACGCTGGGCCCAGACGATTTTAGATATTAAGCCTAATTCGTGAAAAAAATTCCTCTAAAATCGGCTATCCTTTAATATATTTTGGTATTTACATATATTATTTGAAATGCATTAAACTTAATATTTACAAAAGAAAAAAAAAAGATTTAATTGAAAATTGAATGTTTTATACATAAAATTAAATAAAAAATCATGCTTTTCAGAAAATACAAAATATATTTACATATGTTACATAAATTGCATGGTGTAATGATGTACCATTATATGGAATATATAGATATAAAAGATAAAACTTATTTTGCTGTATGGTATATGTATAAAAAAAATCAATTCATAGTACAACGTCACATGCCTTACACACATATTTTGACGCTTCACGCAAGAATTTTCCGCAAATTGCACATCTTAGTACTTTTTTTTTTACTTTAATGCATATGTACAGATTTGTATTTATTTTCACTAACATTAGTGTCAGATTCATTCATTATTTCGAAAATATCAGTATCAGATAAATACTTTCCTTTCGTCATTACTGTCGCTACAAATAAAAAAAAGACCCAATGAAACGAAAAGCTGAGAACATCTGCTACCAAAAGCCCTAACCCCCATAAAAGGATCATAAATTCTCCTTCGAACTTCTAATAAGCAAGCAAAAAAGGAAAAAAAAAAAAACCGAAAGCAAGTGCACTTTTTAAAACATGTCATTACATTTAAAGCGCCGCGTCGCAACACGTGTTTTCACTAATTATTCCCTTCCTGGTAGCCAGAATTGAAATCCAAACCCATATAACCAAAGTCAACACTCCAAATCACTTATCTACATAGATATCGTGGTATTGTAGTGGCATATAGCAAAATTAAAAAATAAAAAAAAAACGTTCTCATCAAGCGTATCTCTATTGATACTTTGGTCCGTAGAAGATACTCCCAGAGTGTATCGCATGTGATATGATGGGAGCGAACAAGTTAAGTATATATCAATACAAATAATATTTATTAGAGAAAAAGTTGTCTAAAATGTCATGTAAACGCGAGATTTTATAATTTCAAAATACGTTAGTGTCGCTAAAGTTAAAATGGCATTCCTGTTGTGATTTAGCAGGCAGAAAAGAACACAATGCATGAAACTTTCATTCTTAAAGAAGAAACCGTAGTAAATATATGTCGCAGTATACAGAAAGTGAGATTAAAGCCTTTTTAACTCAATCCTTCGTGCCATCGTTCTAAAAAAGGAATATTCGGTATAAATGGGCCTTTTAATAAAAAATAACTCCCTTATGGAGTAGCACGCTGGGGTACAATAGAGATGTGATGCAATGACATAGTGATGAGTTTGCTTATCAGCGTCGTATTGAGAACCATCAACGCGAAGGTTTTTGACGGTAGACCACGTAATTTCAAATCTTGGTCAATTTTGGAGCAAGATATCTGAGCTGGCACCCCCATCTCTAAATATACACTCCACGCCATGGTGGGACTTTGTGGCTGGACAGATTTAACGTGCATCTTCTTCGGGGGCACAAAGAGCTTTTAAGAGCATCAGGCTTAAACCCATAAATTAATGAAAATAGTCGACCTCGAGGCCTGGATTATGACGTCACAGGCTGTAGCCAAATTGAAAACATTTGCGCTTCATAATCAGTAACTCTATGAAACTTTATTCATTATATTACTTGCATATTCTCTTACACCAGAATTCTTCACAAAAAAAAATCTAGTATTGGAGTGCTATGCCACATGTTTTAAAGTTAATACCTGCTTTTCGAAATCCTCCTGTACAAGATAATAAAGCTAGACTATATGCCAGGAGTTTTCAAAAATTATTTTTTTTGCACAATTTTGAACAGAATTATTTGTATGAATTTGTTATAAATGTTAAAAAAATTGTGCGCTTAAATTGATCGATTCACGCTTGCATATGCTTCTTCTTTAGTGCATAAATTCAACATCAAAATATTTAATGTATCCACCTACATTTGAAAAAGTTTTATTAAATAATCAAAACAATAACTTTTAAAATGCATTATTCTATAGGAAATAGTTAAAAGTTTGAAAGGAAATGTAAGATCCGCTTAAATTTAAAAAAAAGCTTAAATATCTTAGCTCAAAGGGCACGTAAAAAATAGCATTAAAACGACACTTGTGCAAAACAACAAAACTAATATTTAAATAAAGATATTTAAACTCTGTAAATTTTATTATGATGATTTGAATTTCTTTCAGGACGTGTACCACTTTCACAATTATAACCCTAAGAATTAAAAATTATTTCAATGTTCAGCTTATTTATGACTTTTAAGCAGCCTTGATATCTTTCATAAAACTATATAATTGCTTCATATGCACCAAATATCACAGTCTTTAAGCAAACAAAGGCTTCTTTTGGTATTATTTGTCTTATTACACATTAAAAGATTCATTGGCATTTTGAGTATTGGATATTCGTCTTGCTGTTGGAAGATATTTTAATGGGGATATTACGTAAAATATTAACGTAAACAACGAAATGATCTACCCCATCTGATTCTAATGATGTTGATGAATATAACAGTAATTTACTTCGGTAAGATTTAGTTTCTTACATTAGATGTTATTCAACGTCTTCGGTTCTGCTCAACATTAAATCAATGAGTCAACATTACATTAAGCCATAAGTATGGAAAATATAATCAAATGAAAAAGTACAATTTTCCTTCAAACAACGGATCAAGACGAAAGATCCAGATCCTTATAAGATAGATGAAAAAAAAAAAAGCTATTGAAGCGGCATTATTTTAATTTAGTTCTTATATATTTTATATTTAATATATTTTAGTGGTAATGAAATTGAAAACAAATTTGTAAATTGCAACTATAACTAGCTTTCTATTAAACGAGTATTTATAACTTTATGATATGTCTATTTACAGTGCTTGGTGAAATAAGTTGCATATTGACGATAGCTTATTATCACCTCTTACGTCATATCGAGTTCCAAAAATTCAAAGATGTTTCGATTACCATGAACAGAAACTTTGTTGTAAGATCTCATTCATAGAAATGTCAAAACACTTTTTTAGAACTCTAATTTTACTTCTATGATAATCTGTATAATAAATTGTATGAGTTATTCTGCTATTTTTTTTATTTAATCTAGAGGTAATATGCAGCAAAAAATAAAAAGTGTAAAGCATTATACTTTAAAAACTACATAATTTAATGCTTTAGGTGTTTATAATACTTTGTTATGCGTAATTTACTCATAAATTGAAGAAGTAAGAATACAAACGAGTTTAGTAATACGCTGAAATTTGTTCATAATTTTTAAAATTCATGTTTGTTTAGAATATTAAGAAAAGAGTAAGAGTAAAGGCTTCGTAAACGATATTCAAATTAGTTTTAAATATTTAAGCCATAATTAAGCCTTTTCTTTTCCTTCAGAGCGCTGACTCAATACAGAAATTAACACGATTATGTTATTTATATTGAAATGTCTCTTTTGACCTTCAGCGAATAGAAGAGCTAAATGCAGGTTTTAAATTAGCCATTTCCATGCACCGGTATATCGAATATTTTAACTTTCGAACAGTTTGGTATCCAATACAAGTGGAGAAATAAAACAATAATCAAAAATGTTCAGATGATTGCGAGGGCTTATGCAAAGAACAAACATATTAACTTTCTCCTAATTTTATTTATTCCTAATTTAAAATACAAGTCGATTTAGTCATATTTTAAAAATGAGTATATTTAAGTAACTATTTAGAGAAAGTAAATCACTTTTACATGAAATAAAAAATTTCCTCTGAGCAAATAAATTCGATACTTGTGTTTGTATGAAACATTTACCTGGAAATTCATATTTTCCTTTAGGGGTATCTCATATACTTGTCTGAATTTCAATATGTTCTCAGTAATTACAAATATAAAATTATTTACACTAAACGTGAAACAAACTTAATTTCAGTATGGTAAAATTTAAATTATAATTCCATGTATTTTTAAATTCATATAAAACGTTTTGACATATAACTAAATTTGTGTGTTCGTTTTAAAAACAATTTGTAACTTTCTGAAGTTCCTTATGTACCTGACAAGAGTACAGTTAGTGTTCTAACAACAACAATCTCAAATGCGTTTTCTAGATGTATAGCTTCAAAGTTTTCTGATTCGATGCCAAGTCAAACGGAGTCACTTACATGCTTTGTTAGAGTCTTTGCCAACTATTCTGCGTTTCAGTGTGTAAAATTATATTTTTATTCGTAAATATATCATTATTCTTTCTGAATTAATTCAAGTTATTTGTTAAATGTATTTCTTGAAATTATCAGAATGGTCTTACAATTTTTTAAAAGCAAATAAAATGTTTTGAATTATTAAAATATCAGCTGTAAATTAAATCTATAATGCATAGCAATTAAATATACGTCGAGTTTTGTCCCAAAGTGTATTTTGTATAACAATAAATTATCTTTGAATTTGTTTATAAGTATCGTTTAAAACCTAAAACTTTTTTAAAAAAGAAGGAAAAATTCAATCAAAGTGTACATATATTTTTAATTTGAAACAAGTTATATATAAAACTGCAATTCTAAGTAATGTTTAAAATAAATTATGGTTTGAATTGTCATATTTTTCAATCAACTGACAAATACAATAATGTTTTCGGTAGTTAAGAAAGCTATTAAAATTAACTTATATATTCTAAAAATATAAAAATACCAACAACGGTTAAGAGGCATTTGAGAAGGAATTTATTTAATTTTAAATTGGTTTTGCACAAATAAAACGAGAAGATAATCAGACACGATTAGAACTCATAAATGTACACAAACAATGATGATGCTTTTTTTTCCTCATTAAAATACGTCATTTATTTTTTATCTTTATTATTATTGTACCAGGAAAATAAAATTTGAATGTAATATAGCAGTTTTAGCTTAAGGAAGTAATACAAATAAAATACGTTTCTTTGTTTTATTTGAGTTATATTCTGCTGTTTTTTGTTTATATTTTCTCTAAAAACTCTAGTCCTAAAAGTAACTCATCCACGATAAAAAGAAATCATACGAATCATGAAGTTGTAACACCCGATCGATCCGGTCGTCATCTTGTGCCATCACTAATTTCAAATATTAAATACTACGACACAAATAATTACAGAACCACCAAAACAACTTTCACAATTTATTAGTATATATTTACTATGACACCAATAAGTATGCTCTCCAGGTTAAGTTTTCTAACGCCTTAGTTCAACCCACCAATAATAATCTAACAGCCTCTTACCAATTTCTATTATCGACTGCAACTCCGAATCTGGAACAACTGCTGAAAATATTAGATCGAATCCTTTTCCCGCGTAACCTTTACTCGCACCTCAATACTAGGTTGCAATTCCGCCTTCCTCTTATATAGCACTTAGACTTCACCTCCTCTCACTACAACGCCTCTCTGATCCTCCTTCAGATACTCTACTCCTTCAGAGGGAGTTTATATAA
The DNA here is from genome assembly GCA_019974015.1 of Nephila pilipes. Taxonomy (NCBI): domain Eukaryota; kingdom Metazoa; phylum Arthropoda; class Arachnida; order Araneae; family Nephilidae; genus Nephila; species Nephila pilipes. The sequence goes on from BMAW01113342.1 coordinate 72,196, forward strand.
TTCTTAATTCAACCGCTTCACTTCATTCCTAACTGCTTTACATATTAATGTTCTTCATCACGTTTCATTTTTGGTTGGGCAAAGGTTGTTTAGTGAAAGCAATCAATCTCAATTGAAAGTCCCCAAGGTTAGTGAAGAGAAACCACGAATAGCCCAATGTCACAAAGTTATTTAATCTTATTTCACAATATCTGCACCTGTTAAAAAGATGGATGGGTGAAAACCGGAAATAATTACAAATGATGTAGCTATGAAAGATTTCGAAAGATCTTGCTTATTGTAAGATTTCTAATACGTCCGCTATCAGGTCTAATACTGTGGCTTAGACGTTTCTGTCTCTGTTTATAGTTAAGGAATATCAGGAAATTCGATATTATTTAAAGAGTCTACTGCATCTTTCCAAGAAGTTTTCAATAATTTCTGAATTTTTGCATAAATTTATCAAATTTGCAATTTTTTTTCTAAATGAATGGTATTAGTTTTCTTTCTTTTTAATATTAATAATTTTTACAACCTTCGCTCAAGAGAAATCGCAAATTTTTGTTAAAAACAAGCAATATATTTTACAAGGAACAGAAATGAATTATTTTAGGCGTCTGGTATGCAACTGTACAGAATGATTCAAATATGTCAGGAGACGCTTCAATCCGTGTTGTTCTCGATAACCTAAACAATGGGCATGGTCGTGAAATGGCATCTGGTGGTTTCCGTTGACTCGAAGATTTGAGCCTTGTTCACATTAAAGACCAGCCTTATAACCGAAACTAAATACGTTAAATCTATCTATGTTCCATTTCCTTTCATAAGCGTGGTTTGGGAATGAACAGATGCATGTGATATCTCAGGTCACTTGAAGGAAGTTCAAAATTAAGCTGTCCTTCACTCTGTAGCTTCCAGTTGGTCGTTGGTAAATCCAATCAATCCATCTACAGGTTTTAGTACATATCAATTCAAATAATTTTCAGCACAGGAAGCGTTTTCATAAACGAAATGCAAATAAGCTGAGAACATTTTTTTCGTGTTTCTTTCCCAGATTTTAGCACTTTCCCTAAGTGTAGCTGGGGCTTATGCATTCTAAATTAATCAAGTCTTAATGAACTACCGTTTGCATTGTTTGGAAGAAAAGGAGAGAAAACTGTAAGCTCAGACGTAAATTTGATCATTTCACTCAGGTTCAAAATTACTAGGTACGTCTTCAAATACCATCAATTTGCTTTTAGTTCGGAGTTAATAAGGAACATTTTTTTTAATTTATTGCCTGAGAAACATATTAATACAATTAGTTTCCATTTGTGAAAGCAATGTCTTAAATGACACGCTAAAGCGAGATGAGGTAAATTCGTATTACGGTTGTGATGCAAAAGTTTAATTCTATTCCTGTTGTGGTTTATCAAGTGAAAAATAGTACAATGCATGGAACTATGAATCTTAAAGAATAGACTGGAAGAAAATCTATGTCGTAGTGAACAGAAACCGACAATTCAAGCCTCAGGAACTTATTCCTTCGTGACACTATTCTAAAATAATTTTCGGTATAATAGCTACGTTTAGATATAACAAAACAAACACGCATTTCCTCTGCGGAGGTGCAAACTTAGATGATATAAATTAATGTTGCGATAACGTAGAGATTAGATTTTTTACCGTCCTGTTGAGACGCAATGCGAGATATACTGGTGATAGAATTTATAATTTCAAACCTTGTCAAGCCTCGAGCAACACATCTTCCCCTCTAAATATCAAATCTTCACTCACGGAGGTGTTTTCAATCTCGTTATATTTTATGTGCATCTGCCCCGGTTGCACATATAGTCTATAGTGGACTCAGATTCAAACCAAATTTCAAAAAAAAAAAAAAAAAAAGACGGACGCGAGTCCGCGGCCATGAACTCACTGATTGAGGACCAAACGAAAACCATTAGCGAGCTATAAACGATAACATTAAAACATTTAATTCCTTCTTATTTTATACTTTGATAGAATTAGTAAAATTACTGTTAACGGTTTTTTTTTTCTTTACTAAGGTCGAAGGATCATAACAAGAATCAATTTCAATGTTTGCGGTTCAGCAGCTTTGAAACAATCAAGCACAATCAAGGTTGAAACAATCAAGGTTTGATTGAAATCCTCTCATTAAGATACGAAGATTTCGAAATAAGTTTTGAACATTTCTCTGAAATATATAAATCGTCATTTTCAAAAGATTAGATGTCAATTGAACACTTTCAAATTTTGGGTTGTGAAGAGGCGAATTTTGAAAAGGAATATGAAACATCACTAGAATTTTATATCTTGTTCTCGAAATATGAAGTAAAAACGAACGCATTTAAGGTTGAACTAAATGCCAATAGTGGACTAGTTTAGATGCTAGTGATGAGTTATATGGCAAAGGTGCATTCTCCTATCATTTTATGTAGGAAACAAAATGTAAATGAAATAGGATTGTTAAAAATTGACTGCAATCCAAAAAACTGAATGAACTTTCGAAACGGATTTCGTAAAATTCAAGAAGATTCCTGAATTACTGTCCTCTATTTGCATCTTTCGTCACAAGACAAATCCTCAAAAGATAACATGAAAACATTTTCAGACACCAAACTGAAGTCTTTTTTAATATAAGATGCTTTTATATTTTACTTTTAAGATATCTTAGTAACAATTATATTAAAAGGAAAATCTTAAATTACCCGTAGAAGAATTTTGTAGTAAATATCTAATGTTAGAATGAGAAAATTTATTGATAAGTGGTTTTTCCCAACGATGATGCAATATATAGCTTGAATTTTGAAGTAGTATCATAGGGAACACAAATCTTCAATGAAATAAAGACCCGCAGAAAATCATTCAACGGTTAACATTCAAAAGTGTCAAATTTAATTTCAGGATGAAAGTTTGTTTGATCTCTCTTTGTGGTAGTCATCCATCTATCCTGGTCAAGGTAACCAAATGATGCGGAAATCCTTTTTTCATTTGGATATATTTTAAATCTAAAAACTTTGAGAATGCTAAACTGAATATGTGTTACACTATCTCATTGAATATTTCAGTAAAGTAAATTCAAGCATGCCTAAATTGATCATAAAATTTGCATTTTACTTTTTAAAATACAATTCGCCTTCCGTGTAAGCAATATAAATTATTTCCTATAATTTTGATTTATTTTATTTAACTTTAACTTTCTCCATTATTCTGAGACCTACGATATTTTAGGTCGAGTATGAACTTAATTAATCCAGCTTAAAAAGAATTTCTATGCAATTTATTTTTCATATGCTATTTCTATAGCTTATGATGGTGGGCCGCGGTAGCCTAGTGATCAAGGTAGTGTACTCGCGGCCGGCGGTTTTCATTCAGTCGCGGGTTTGATCCTTGGCCGCCAAAGACCCGTCGTGTAGCCGGGGCTGATGCATGTTAAATCTGTTCGTGGCCCAAAGTCCTCCCGTTGGCGTGGTGTGGATGTTAGGAGAGAGGGTTGCCAGCTCAGATGTCGTCCTCGCCACTTGACCGTGGTTCAAAATTACGAGGTCCGTTGCCAATAGCCCTCGTTTTGCTTCTAGTGCGACGTTAATAAAAACTAAACTAAAACTTATAAGGGTTTGTGCATGTAGATGAAATACTAACAGTATTACCAGTGTAATAATTTTTATCATTTCCGTTTTATTTTCTTAAATAAATTTCAATTATCACAATATGCGAAATATTTTTCATCATTTGATTTGTCCAAAATAAATAGTCCCCGGAATAAATAAGAAGCTGTATAAATCACTACAACCATTGTCATGTTTCATCGTTAAGCACAGAACGTTTTATTCAATCTATAAGATGTTTTATTGCTAATCGTGGACGTTCATTAACCATATGTTCAAATAATGGCTAGAAATTTACATCGTCTGACAAGGTTCAACAAATTATTGAATGGGATGGTTTACTTTTCAAAGCTGCTGAGCATTTTATTCAGTTGAATTTTAATTCTCCATCTGCCCCTGATAGGGAGGATGATGAAAGCGTCTCATCCAAATTGTCAATGAAATATTAAGGAAAATATTGGGTCCTAGTTCTCTTGATGAGGAAGAGTTGCTTACTTTGTTATGTAAAAATGAAAGGATGATTAACTATAGATCATTTACCAACGCGTCGGAAGACATCGATGGTGAATCTTATATATCTCCTGTACGATTCCTGCACAAATCTCAAACGTCTGGAGTGCTAGACATTGATATTGTTGACATAGGAAAGCTGAGCAAACGAACTAAGTATTTGCAGAGGTTAAGAGAATTTTTATAGTTCCGTTTCCGTGCTGAATACTTAGGGCAATTACGATAACAGTCGTTAAGGAATTGTATGAAGAAAGCACTTAGCATTAGAGATATTGCTCTTATAGAAGACATTTATAGAAATCGTTTCTTTGAGAAACCTTAGTAGCAGTAATAAAAGCAATATCCGGTCGCGATGGTCATTAGTCAGGACTATTAGTAGTCGAAATAAGAAACCAGCTAATAAGTATTTTTTAACATTTTTCTCTTAATCAGTTTGCTCGGTTTTTACCTCTTAATTTAACATATTAATTTTTATAATGTTACTTAGAAATTTGTGATTTACATGAAAGCATTATTTTATTAAATATTTATATTATTAATAAATATTTATTAATATTAAGCATTATTTTACTCCTTATTAAATTTGTATTTTATTTGTATGAGTATTGATTAATATTTTATGTTTTGTGTGATCAAACTATCACTTAAGATATGGGAGGATGTTACAAACAATCATATCCTGAAACGAAATCGTCTCCTTTCTTTTATCAGGCGTGGATGCAAAAGAAGCAGGCACAAAAATTGCAGGAATTTCAGTTTTTTTTTTTTTTAAATCGCTTGTTGTTTTGTGATTTTCGTGATGTGTGTGTCAAAAATAAATATTGTTTTTATGAAGATGAACTTCTCTGTGAGCATTAATTATTTATTTTAAACCCTCTGATTAAATTTACAAAAAATATATAAATTTTGCACTATACCTAAATTTCTGATTGCTTATTGGAACACAAATTATGAAATAATAACGCTCTTCTCGCATCTAAAATGAGCAAAGTTAGTATTCTTAAAATTGGAATCTAAAATACTTCATAGATCTATAGATTAAAATGTGTTGAGATTCAATGCCAAGTGAATAAAATATACAAGTAGCAATAGGGGTTAAAATGCTTTTAAAAAGGAATTCGTAGATTTTCAAATTCGTCTCGAGCGAAGGAAACTAACAGGCGAAATTACATGATAAAAATATTTAAATTTATATAATCACAATGAAGATGTTTTAATGTTTATCAAACTGAACGTTCAACCGCCAAGTTTCACTGTAGGTCTTATAAAGCGTCAGGTTTTCAATCGAGAGATTGTACGCCGCTGCTAGTCTGTATCCATGACGAATTATACTAGCTTCATTATTCACAAATTAGACTTATTTATATCTTTTGTAAGTGATTCATATTAAGTGTTCACCCACGAAGCACATTTTTTCTGTAATTATGTTTTATTTTTATTCAGTTATCTCATTCTGCATTATTCTCGTGTTTTTGATACTTCTGACCGTATATGGCTCCAATGAATCCGAAATAACTAGATTTACTGTAGAGTTAATTGTTCAATATTTTAATTATATAGCTTATTTGGGTTACTCTTGTAAATCAAACGTTAAAAAAATAGCCCTGTAAGATATATTTTTCCTTTTCGATTTAGTGTAACATTTTAATTACTCTTACTTATAGCATGCGAAGCATTAGGACATCTACTGGCGAGTCCAATAAAATTATTTATCTATGCAAATAAGGAGTTATGTAAATCCCAAATACATTTGCTATGCTTAAACAGAGGTTATCACAGATTTTTTGGAAAATGATTTTCGGAAGTCCACTCAGATACGAATATATGAAGTGTTTTGAATTAAATAGTGAATATCTTTGATAAAAATTAAATTTGTGCAATTGGTGTGTTTAAATTGACATTTCAAACTGCATTTTGCATTTTTCTTGAAATAAGTAGTAGTACAATCAAACAATCAAAGTAGTTTCTTAATTCATGTTTGTATCAAACTCACAGCTCGATAATCTTACAATTTAACTTCTACATACTTTCAGGTACCAAACTGAATTTCTTAAAATTTTAATGGATTTTATATAATACTTTTAAGATACCTTAGTTGCAATTAAATTATCAAGAACATTTTAAATTACGCGTATAAGAAGTTTTATAATAAATCTATAACGTTAAGATGAGAATCTTTACTAACAAGTGGTTTTATCCCAGCGATTATGCAGTAAATAATTTGGATTGTTGGGAAGCCCCTTTTGAAAGCATTGATTGTATATAAGAAAGAACCATAGAGGATCGTTGAACGGTTAACCTTTAGGAGCTTAAAATTACATTTCAGGAGGAAAGGGTGCTTTTTACCTCATTGCGGTGGACTTTATCCATCCTGGTCAAGGCACTAAATGATGCAGGATTTTTATTTTTTTAATTTCGATATTTTTCATAATTAATTTTTAATTTAACTGATAAATTCTGTACAATCATAAGATGTGAAATATGGAACACCTTTTGATATATCCAAACTCGTGACTTGAATAAATTAAGAGATTCCTGATTCATAAGAATCTTTGCATGTTCGAAGACATGTTAGCCTAGATGTAGTTTAGTTTCTATTAACGTCGCACTAGAAGCAACACGAGGGCTTTTGGCGACGGACCTCGTAATTTTGAACCATGGTCAAGTGACGAGGACGACACCTGAGCTGGCACCCCCCTCTCCTAACATCCACACCACGCCAACGGGAGGACTTTGTTCCCCGAACAGATTTAACGTGCATCAGCCCCGGCTACACGGCGGGTCTTTGGTGGCCAAGTATCGAACCCGCGACTGAACGAAAACCGCCAGCCGCTAGTCTTCGACCTTGACCACTAGGCTACCGCGGCCCTAGCCTAGATGTAATAGAATAAAAATACGTGCATCTCAGGCACAACTTATAATAAAAATGTAGTTGATAAAAATAATCAATACCGTTCAAAAAAAATTAGTTTCGCATATTAGACGTTATTCAGAGATCCATTTCTGCTTTTTTCTTTAAGGAGAGAAACTACTATAAATTGCACCCCAAATGCTAAAAAGTACTTAATTAAAAGCTTAAATCTAGGTAAACTTTTCTTTCACACATCGGATAAAGGTGAAAGACCGATATCCTTTCAAGACATAAAACATGCAATAAATATTAACATCGAGCAATTCATTAAATCCAATTCTTATATATAATATAAATTAAATTTTTTTAGTGGTAATGAAATTAGAAAGAAAATATTATACTTCAACAGTAAGTAGCTTCATAGTAACCGAGTAATCATGGTCTTAAGATATGACATTGTAGAGTGCGTGTCACATCGGGTTCAAAAAACTGAAAAATGAGTTTCAATTACCACGAACAGTACTTTTTGATACAAGTTCCCATTCATATAAAAAACAATTTGATATTTGGATGGAAAGATGGAAGCATACCTTATTATTTGCAAATAAATTGATATTTACCTCGCAGTTGTATTTCTATTATAAATATTTGTTTTGATTTAAAACATAATATCTATGTACAAATACTAATAGGATAATCTATATTCAGATTAGCGCTTAATACATTCTATGTGTTTAACTTTCTTGACAGTTATTCCATAGATAATATCAAACAAAATATATAAAGTAGAAGGCATTATACTTTAAAAGTATATACTTTAATGCATTAGGATTTTGAAGCACATTGCTACTTATAATTTAATTATAAAAAAGTATGTATTCAAACGTTCTTACTGAAATGTAAGAAACACTTAACTTTTTTTGGAAAATACAATTTTGTATAGCACATTAAGAATATAATAAGAGTTTATAAAGTTATTTTATGAAACACAGACAAATATTTATTTTATATAAGTTTTTAAGCCAAAATGAAGTATACCTTAAGAGTATTGACTGAAGCCAGCAATTAACAAGATTAAAATATTTATGTTGATATAATATTTCAGTCTTCATCGGAAAGGAGAGCTAAAAACAGGCTTTACGTTACCCAATTAAGTGAATTAATATAGCGATATTGTATCGCTTAAACCGTTTGGTATAAAAAATAAGATGGGATATAAAACAATAATCGCATTAATTCAGTTTACTGTGATGGATTACGAAAGAACAATAAACTTATATTTCACCTACTTTTAATCATTCCTACCTTCTTAACTAAAAGTATTGTACGTCATATTTTAAAAATGGTTTATCTATTTGTTTAAATAACTATCTAGACAAAGAAAATCACTTTCTCAGGAATTAAAATCATCAAATGTGTTTATCTAAAGCCATTTACATTATAAGTTACATATTTCCTTTTTGCATATATGTTACAATCCGCTGCATCTCAATATGTGCTCAGTTGTACAGAATATAACATTTCTTACACTTAACATAAATAATGTATCGTGATTTGAGTATAATTAAATTTAAAATTCAAAGTTTCATATATTCCTAAATTCTTATAAAATATTTTGTAACGTATCTAAATTTGTTAGTTCTTTTTAAAAATAAATTGAGAATTAATGTCTATCTCCTCGTAAATGTCAAGAGTAAAGCTAGTTTTTTTAATAATAACAATCTGATATGATTTCGATTGATGCATAGATTCAAAGGTATCCAAACAGCCATCATATAGCCTGGGTTTAAGCTTTCTAAATCTAGAGAGGCTCAATGCCTTACCATATGCATTGTCTGTAAGATAGAAAAAGCAGCCCACAGATGAGAGGCCGTTTTGGTGATTTCACTCTTGTTCAAAATTATGAGATTCATCACCAACACCCTCGTGTTGCATCTAGAGTGACGTCAATGCGACCAATCTATCAACCCACTGATTTAAGTAAGTCTCAATAGAAATAATATTTATCAGAGAAAGCCTGAATAGTCTAAAATTTCAGGCAATTGCGAGATGTTATAATTTCAAATACGGTAATGCTACAAAAGTTAAAATGGCATTCCTGCTGTGGTTTATCAGGTAGAAATGAACACAATGCATATAACTTTAAATCTTAAAGAAGAAACCGAAAGTAAATCTGTGTCGTAGTGAACTGAAAGAGAGATCGTAAGCCTTGTTAACTCAATCTATCGTACCACCGTTATAAAAGAAGTAATTTTTGGAATAATTTCGATCTTTTAATAACCCATTCAGGGACGGTGGTATATTTTTATACCAAATATTTAGCACCCTAAAAATCTCTGTAAAATAATTTTTCGCCCAACACATCTACCTTCAAATGGAAGCTGATAGTGTAATTTACTTAAATTAGATGACACAACCACGAAGAATGATTATAAAAATTATTGTTTTAAATCTAATGAAAATCCCTACCATGTGGTTGTTTTATCCCTTACAGAAATGTTTCTGAAATGAATTGAAAAATTATATTTCATCAGCTAACCAATCTATATGTTTGAAACTTTATGTAAATATTGCTAGTTACTCAAAACAAAATATATAAAGTGTTTATTTCATATTTCAATCTAAGTGGTATAAAATTTATACCACTGTCCACAAAGAAGGTTAGAGAGCAACAGATGGCAGCGCTAAAATTTTTGAATCAGTCTGATATGCGATGGTTCACTTTATTACAGTGAAAGATAGAGGTCATAAATATATTATAATGTCCCATTGAGGCAAAAATCAGACTAATTTTCCGAGGAAAAGAATTTTAAAACAGGGAAAAATTTATTTACAAAGTTTTGCAAACCAAGGGGCGCTTTTTTATAATTATTATTAAATTACTCAATTAAATAAAATAATTAATACTAAACGATGGAATATAGAGAAATGGACAATAGTAAAATTTTTCCGATATTAAAATTAAAAAAAATGATAAATTATTAAATTGAATATATTTACGATAAACATAAATAAAATTTAAAAATACGATAAATTAATAAATTGAATATTTTTACGATAAAAGTAATTAAAATTTAAACAAACGATAAATTATTAAATTGAATATATATCAGCTACATACAATTAAAATTAAATCGAACGAAAATTTACTAAAGATGACCATGCTTAGGATAAATGTAATTAAAAATGAAGCAAACGATAAAAAATTGAAAAGTTGTCTGATTATACCAAAATGCTTCACCTAAAACAATCGTTCCTTATGTGGCTAATAAAAATTTATCAGCACTGTGCGTGCCCACGAAAAGACAACTCACAAAAGTGCAGGTGAAAAAGGATTTCTCAAAATCAAAAATATTGCAAAAAAAATCTAACTAAGTGAAGACGGCGGGACAGTCTTCGGAAGCTCTAACATAGAATTATCTGGAGACAGCAGATAAGGGATTTGTTGTTGATAGACATGAGACTTACAAACGATAATTGATATAGCATAGTTTTAGCATGAGATAAAAATACGCATTAATCTTCCGTCAATTGAGGCAGTAGAGTTTCATTGATTCTACCGATGTAAGTTATCAGAGAATGTAAGTTGTAAATCATTTAAAAGGTATTACAAACGATAAGATAACTCGAAGAGTTACCCTCTTTGTGAGAAGGACAGAACTCTTAGCGTTAGGTATCCTAAATTATGTGAATCTTGAAAGAATGTATGATTCCTTCTAAACTGAAAAGATCTTGGAATACCATTTTAGTGGTGATTAAAATGAAAGAAGAGTAATTGTGTATATATCCATAAATCTTCAGAAAAAGGAGGGCTGACCTTTTTTCTTTTACACATCTGTCCATCCTATATGTAATAGGGTATATTTCGAATGCAAACAATTACCGTGGGTAGATGGTTTTGGAACTCTTATGGATCTACTCTTTCTCTTAATTTCACTTAAACAAGAATGTGCCTTATTTTTAAATAAAACTGTATATATATATATATATATATATATATATATATATAAGCGAAATACCACTGACTGACTCATCACGATATCTCTAAGACTATACAACCGAATGACTTGAAATTTGGTACAGTTACTCATTTTGCAATGTAGACGCTCACTAAGAACGGATTTTATGGAATTCTTAACCAAAATGTAGTTATCATCGGTTAATCTTTTCTTACCCATCGGTTATGTCATTTTGGCGACTTTATCGCCAAAAATTACATGACCAACGCCAAACGGAATATATTTTTTTAAATGTATACTGTGTATCGCTACCAATTAAGTTTACTTGCAAGATTTGCGCGTGCGAAATGGAAAAATACCAAATAATTTAATATTGAAGCGCTGATGGATGATTGGCAAGATTTTGGAGAAGAGGCTCTTTTTTGCAAAATATCACCAAATATCTTCCACCGCCAAGTAGAAGCATTTCAATGACCTTGCATTGTGAATTTTAAAAAGCTATACTATGGTAACCCCAGCTGATTTCGCTCGCCAGCTGATTTCGGTTTTGCTGAGCAAACGATAATTTTTATTGTTGTGGAACCTAGACGTAAGTTTTAAATTTATGAGAAAAGTATTTTATTATTAATAATGATTGATAAACTACATTTGTAAATCTAAACGCAATCTAACCAAGTTATTGAAGTTGGCTTTTAACAAATGAATAATAACGGTATGTTATTCATGTCATTGATAAAAAAAATAAGTAGCTATCAAAATATATATTTTGATGTATACATTAATTGTAACCTAATGTAAATATCATGCAAAAGTTTTGTTTCTGTATTTTGGTAATTTTTAGTTTTTGTTTTCTAGGAAATAAACATTTTTCATTTTTTAAAATGGCTGGATATTTTATTGTTTTCTGAATACAGAATTATTTTTAATGCTATGATTTTTAAGAGCTTTTCTGTCTATTCAATTGCAGTTCCAGATATGCTGCTACCGTAAGAGTTATCCTTTTGCAAAAAGGATCACGTAATACGGGTGACTTTTTGCTAAAATTTTTTATTATACTTCATTTTTTTGTTAGTATTTTTTGTTGAATTTTAAAATAATTTGATTTAAAAAAGTTAATTTCGGTTATATTTTTTAACTTGAAAAGTATTTCATTGTAGGTTAATAAAAATTGATTTTTCATATTTACTTTTCAGTTATAGTTCTTAATAATGGATGTTGAATATATTTGGATCGATGGAATACCTACTCCTTTCAAAGTTTTTAAAATTCTTGGCGATGGAGCATGTTTATTTTCGTCTCTGTCTTTGCTGGTGTTCGGTGACATATCGATGGCGTATAAAATGAGAAATATTATTGTTTATCACGTGTTTGACAACTGGGATCGGTTTAAATGCTACACTCAAATGCTATCTGGCGCTCCTTATAATACTAACGATTTATATTTTACCGAAATGTGTAAACCAAACACGTATGGATCTATTTGCTAAATTATGGCGGCGGCAGAGCTATTTCCCTATCAGTTCGAAGTTTATCAAGGTGGCTGTCATTTAGCTTCTGTTGGGGAAACAATTCAGGGGGAAAAAATATTACGTTTTACGGGAAACTGTAATAGTTGTCATTTTGATGTTTTATTTAAATAGTTGGATTAAGAAATAGAAGTAAAGTTAATCCTGGTTATGATAATGTGAAACAAAATGAAGAAAATGTGTCATCTTTAGTGTTTCAGCCTCAAGAAAATGTGTCTGTGTTAGTTTCAAAGACTCAATCAATATCTAACATTGATTTTTCAAGTTCAAGTGAATCAATTATTAATGATGTAATATCTCTTCAACTAAATAAAGGTAAAAGAAATGAAGAAAAAGATTCACAAATTCAATTAGATATAAACAAGTAAGACCCGCTGCTACAAAATATATTCAAAGTCATCCTGAAGAACATAGAGAAGCTGCTTCAAAATATACTAAAAGCCATCCTGAAGTACATAGAGCGTAAGAAAATACTTTTCTAATTCTCCCCACGTGAATCAGGCAGCTGTAATTAAATACAATGATAAAAGATCAAAAGTTAATTTAGCGCCATGGACTTCCAAAAATTTGTCTGGTTTTAAATATGAAATATATATTGACTATTCAAATGATAAAATTGTCAGTATCGGAAAACGTTTGCCCTGTTCGAGGTGCCGTGCTTTAAAAGGATAGAAGAACCTCCAGGAATGTGCTGGAGTGGTGGTCAAGTCCTGCTTCCTGTTATTAGATCCTTCCCTGAACCTTTGAATAGTCTTCTTAGCCATAAGGATCAGCTTTCAGAACATTTTCTTTCTACAATTCGCAAGTATAATGGATGTTTTCAGATGACGCCATTCGGAGCAAAAGAATTGAAGGAAGGAAATTTTATGCCAACATTTAAAGTCCAGGGCCAGGTATACAACAGGATAGGTAGCCTATTGGCTGAGCCTCCTCAACAACCTTCTTTTCTTCAGTTTTACTTTCTCTGTGATGATGAATGTGAAAGAAACATTCATTGTGGTATTTTCCCAGGTGTTAAGCCAGAATTAGCCAATTACAAAAGCAGCTACATGAACATAACAGGTATATTCACGATTTCAAAGCTGCTGTTGATTCAGTTCCTAAAGACCAAAAGGAGTTAAAGGTTATAATTAATGCCGATAAAAAACCATCTAGAGAACACAAAGGTCGTTTCAATGCTTCAATTTTCTTGATATTTTATGTATAGGTTCCAAAATATAATATTATCGTCTGCCCAGCGAAGCGGGCGGGTATCAGCTAGTATTCTACTAAAATGGTTTATTAAGTTTATAAAATAATTTAATCATTAAGGTATGAAAATCATATATATAATAATAAGTTATTATTAAATTAATTAACACATTTTCGCACAAATTATCACTCTTAGAAATAAAAATACAACATCATAAAGTTCTTTTTTTTTTTCAAAAGTGTTTTGTGATCTTAATATTTTCGAAATTAACTAAAATAATATACTAATTATGAAAGTATTTATTTTTTCTTTGAAAAAATACGATGCAATGATTGTAAAAATAAGATGTCATAGAGGGTTGGTGGTATATTATTTATGCCGGCACTGAAGAGTTAGGAAATAAATAAAATTAATTTTACCACGTGATATCGTGTCCTCTTAACATTATCAATTCGTTCAGATGAATTTTAACTAAAATGTAATGTTTTTTAACGTTTTAACTAGAGTAACGTTAGTTTGTTAATAATAACAATCTGAAATGATTTCGTTCGATGCACAGAATCAAAGGCATTCAGATACCCACCGCATAGCTGGAGATTATGCTTTCTAAATCTATCGATATTCAATCCCTTTCCGTTTGTATAGTTCCAAAGGTAGAAGAGGGATATGCCAGATCATACGGCGTACTGGAGATTTCTTCGATGTTCGAAATTTTGAGGGGCATCATCAACACCCTAGTGTTGCGTCTAGTGCGAGGTTCATAAAACCAATTTATCAATCCACTGGTTTAAGTACATATCAACAGAAATAATATTTATACGAGAAAGCATTGTCTAAAATGACTTGCAAACTCGAAATGAGAAAATTTCAATATGGGGCAGTGATGCAAACATTAAAATTGCATTCATGTTTTGATTCATCAGGTAGAAATGAACTCAATGCATGTAACTTTAAATCTAAAAGAAGAAACCGAAAGTAAACTTTTGCCGTAGGGAGCAGAAAGAGAGATTGCAAGCCTTATAAGCTCATTCTTTCATGCCACCGTTCTAAAAGAAAGGAATGTTCAATATAATTAGGCCTTTTAATAATAAAGCAGAACTAGCATTTTATTTATGGAGTAGCACACTGTGATACAATAGAAATATGGTGCAATTATATAGTAATGAGAACCAGCAACGCGAAGGTTTTTGACGGTAGACCACGTAATTTCAAACCTTGGTCAAGTTACGACAAGACACCTGAGCCGGCATCCCCATCTCCAAATATGCACTCCACGCCAAAGGAGGGACTTTGTGGCTGGATAGATTTAGCGTGCATCTGCCACTGGGGCACAAAGAGTCATTAAAAGCATAAGGCCCGAACCCGCAAATTGACGAAAACTGTCAATCTCAAGTCCCAGATCATGCCGTCACAGACTGTAACATAATTGAAAAACATTTGCTCTTCATTATCAGTAACTCTCTGAACCTTGATATCTTATATTTCCTGAGTATTCTCTAACACCAAGCTTTCTTCATAAAGTCATGTATTGGAGTGCTATGCCATATGTGTTAAAGTTAATACCGGCTTTTCCAAATCCTCCTGTAAATGAGTATAAAGCTAGACTATATGCAAGGAATTTTCTAAAAACATTTCTTTTGCACAATTTAAAACAAAATTATATGTATAAATGATAAAAATTTTAAAATGTTATAAATGTTAAAAAATTACGATCTAATTACCTGAATTACAGGCGCCCTTGCGATTCGAATGAAGTTAATGAATATAACAGTAAATAACTGCCGTAAAAAATAGTTTCATACATTAAATGTGATTCAGTGCCTTCGGTTCAGCTCCACATTAAAGCAACGAATTGCCATTAACTTACACCAAACGTATAGAAAATTGTATCGACTGAAAAAGAACACGTTTCCTTTAAACAAAGGATCAAGACAAAAGATCGAGATCCTTCCCAGATATATATATATATATATATATAACTGAAAAAAAAATGCATAACATGAACTTGACGTTGAAATTCCATGGGCGCCAGGAGCGCGGAGCCCAAATCTGGTATTTATTAAGTCCTTTGGATAAAATGGAAATTTACATTGTGGAGAGGAATTTCTTGCGGATGAGAGGGTAAAATTTTGGAGAGTAGAGATGAAAAGTTCTTGAGAAATGAGCTGATTGATGAGCCCAGCATAGCTGGCGCCATCTGTTGAGCAGTTAATGAGTATGTACTTGAAAAATTTGATGTTCCACGAGGGAAAAGGTTGATCTTGCGATTGGTGAAGAGAAACGACTGCGATTGGCTGCATTATTCTTCAGAGATGTCCATAAGTGCTTCTAAGATGGCGAATTTTTAGTTTGCTTGTCCTTTTGCATTTTGAATTTTATGGAGATTTGTAAGCAGTCCTGGAATGATTGAGAATATTTCGGCAAGAGCTTTGAGTTGTTCGATGGCTTCAAAAATGTTGTTGAAAGGATTTTTCTGGTGGCTTTTTGCTTTATGTTGTGGGATTTTCCTTGAAGTTTTTGATGAATCTGGGTTTTCGTCCGTTTGGGGCACCATCTGTTGGTTTGATTTTAAAGCATTTGCAAAAGTGTAGTCTACACGAACTGTATTTGTTTTGGTTGCGTTGCTTTTAGTAATTGTTCCTTTTGGAGGTTTGGGATAGAGTTTGCATCCTCCGTATGAGGTGGAGTGTCCAATTTCGTTGCAGTTAATACATTTTATTTCTTTAATTTTTCCTTCGATGTTACAGTCTCTGGTTGCGTGGGCGCCTGAGCATTTTAAGCATCTGGGGATCATATGTCAATTATCTGAACTGTGATGAAAAAGATTACAGTTAAACAGAGTGACTTTGTTACTTCGGTATTCGTCAACTGTAATAGACATATAGCATATGCGGTTAACTTCATAGATTTTCTTACTGGTTTCGTTTCTAGGTAGTGTTATTAAGAATATTGGAAGGGGAATTTTTGTACGCCTGTTTGTAAGTTGATTTATCCTGATTGGGTCGAATCCAAGTTCAATTAGTTCTTCCTGGGTATCATGGATTTCAGTATCTCGTGGTAAACCTTTAAAAATAATTTTCAATGGACGCAAAATTTTTGGTTGAATGACGTAATATTCATAAGTCTTAGTGGATAATAGGTGTGAAAGTTTTCTATAGTCATCTAGCGTATCGGTATATAATTTAATGTACTCGCCGGAAAGACGAGTTCTTAGTTTAGGTAATTCATGACTAATTTCCTTGAGGTGTTGTCTGTAATTTTTACTTACTTTAAGCATAATTGGGGGAGGTAAATTTTTTGCTTTTACAATTTTGGGAGTTGAATCTGAATCTTGATCTTCATTGTTATCTGGGGGTGTAACATCGTTTGATAGTTGTTGGAATTGATTTTGAGTAGGTAAAATTAAATTAGACGAGAAGGTCAGTGTAGGGCATAACATGAACTTTGGTGCCTTTAGTTCATATATATTTTACATTTAATATATTTTAGTGGTAATAAAATTAAAACAAATTTGTAAACTAAAACCAGAACTATAACTTTAATATACGAGTTTTAAAAACATTAAGATAAGTCTATTTACAGTGCTTGGTGAAATAATTGGCATATTGACGATAGATTATTATCACCTTTTACATCATATCGGGTTCCAAAAATTCAAAGGATGTTTCGATTTCCATGAAGAGCACCTTTGCTGAAAGTTCTCATTCATACAAACGTCAGAACTATAATTTAGAACTTTAATTTTATTTATATGATAATCTACGGTCAGATTAGCGCTTTATAAATTATATGAGTTATTCAGCTTGTTTTTTTAACTATTCTGGAGGTAATATGCTTAAAAAATTATATATTTTAATGCTTTAGGTATAATACTTTGCTATTTACTATACTCATGAATTGGAGAAATAAGTATACAAACAAGGTTACTAAAATGATGAAATTTGTTCATAATTTTTAAACTTTATGTTTGTTTACAATATAAAGAAGTGAGTAAGAGTAAATGTTTTTCAAATTAGTTTTAAATATTTAAGCCATATTCAAGCATTTTCATTTCCTTCAGTTTTCTTTTCCTTAAGAGCGCTGACTCAATACAGAAATTAACACGATTATGTTATTTATGCTGAAATGAATCTTTTGACGTTCAGAGAAAAGAAGAGCTAAATGCAGGTTTTAAATTAGTCATTTCCATGCACCAGTACATCGAATATTTTAACTTTCGAATATATTGTTATCAAAAACAAGGTGTGAAAGAATACAATAATGAAAAACGATCAGATCACTGCGATGACTAATACAAAGGACAAACATCTTACGATGTTTTCGGTAGTAAAGAAAGCTATTAAAATTATAATAATAATTCTAAAAATATAAAAGTACCAACAACAGTTAAGATGCAATTGAGAAGAAATTTATTTAATTTTTAATTGGATTCGCAGAAATAAAACATAAAAGTCGATCAAATACTATTAGAACGCTTAGTATTACGCAAACAATGACGATGTTTATTTTTCCTCATTAGAACATGACATTTTTTTTTTTTTACCTTTATTATTATTGTACCAGGAAAATAAAATTTGAATGTAATATAGCAGTTTTAGCTTAAGGAAGTATTATAAATAAAATACGTTTCTCTCTGTTGAGTTATATTCTGCTGTTTTTGTTTGTATTTCTTTAAAAACTCTAGTAAAAAAAGTTACTCATCCACAAGACTGTCAAATGATTGAAATATATGACAATTCAAACCACGATTTTTTCGAAATATTACATAGAATTCCTTTTTATATATGTTAGGTCTACCAATAAGTTCTTTCCGTTTATGATGAGAAAAGAAAAATACATTTTTCATACATTTAATAATATTTTTTGTTTGTTATGTTTTCCTTTGTTACTTATGAACTCTTGTAAGCGTGATGATAATTTGTAGGTACCATTTTACAAAAATCCGTTGTCTTTAGAGGCGAACAATTGAAGTAGTACTTGGTCCACATGACCTCGAGTTTTAAATTTTTTTCACTTCAATGGTTTTTCCCGAC
This sequence comes from Nephila pilipes, assembly GCA_019974015.1. Taxonomy (NCBI): domain Eukaryota; kingdom Metazoa; phylum Arthropoda; class Arachnida; order Araneae; family Nephilidae; genus Nephila; species Nephila pilipes. The sequence goes on from BMAW01113342.1 coordinate 90,854, forward strand.
ATATAAACATGTGATAATTAGACGGTGATACGTCTGATGAGTAGGGTGGATGCGATAGAAAATTCCATCCTACCTTTGTGATTGTTTGACGAATCGTCAAAGGAATAAGTTGTTTGGTGTATTTGTGATACAAAGTAATGTGCTTCACACTGGACCTGTCCGACGACTTTTCTTTATGTGCTTTGTTTCATTTCTAAATTAGCTTGCAGTATCTTTCAGAAATGAGCTTCTATTTAGGTCTCAAAACCTCGAATTGTATTGGATCTTGAACATCCCATCCCACGCACAGCATTTTGTCCGTTATTTTGAATCAGTCTCAGTTGAGAGGTGGAAGGGACAGATAGTGTATGCGGACAGTATGCTCTTTTCCGTACGATGATACAAATATATTCCATTCTTCATCACCAGTTTTCAACTGTTTCAAATCGATTTATTTTCGTGACGCTCAAGCAGTCATATTCATAGGCCAGTTCGATTTAACAAGTTTTTCTCACTTAATTCCCGAACCCACATCTGAAATTTTTACAGACGAATCGTATTAAAGAAGGACATAATACTGCACAACAGATTTTTTTAAATGTACGAAAATGTATTATTTTCTTTAATTTCTCAAGTGAACAGATTTTCCGGTATATCTACTATTTTATTTGAAAGTAATATTATATGTACTTTTGGATTAAATTATTTCCTTCTTTATAAAATTTCAGGATTAAAAGGTTATTTATAATCAAATTCAAAGAAAACTTATTTTTATACGAAATACCCTATTATACAAAACTTGATATATATTTCATTCAATGAGAGAGAAATAGTGAGAGTTTTAGACACTTAATTTATAAGTCATATTTAATAATTTCAAAACTTTACTGGAGCTTCTAAAGAAATTGTAAGTTTGTGAAGTACAAATGATATTTCCATGAAATGCATTCTATAAATAATTTGAATTAATTCATATCATTAGTGTTACTTACAAAGAGAAAAAAAATATGCATTGAGAAACATAGTATTTTGAGAATATTCTAACAGAGAAAGTAAGTATCAAGTTTGACTTTGCATCGAATATCAAAACTTTCATTCCCAGTTTAATGCATAGGAATAATTTAAAGTAGGTTTTTTTTAATAATATAAGTTTGTAAATACGTTTGTTGTTATTTGCATACATATATCATTGCATTCAAATGAACATTGTAGTCACCCGAATATTGTTTTATTTCTCACCTTATATTTAATACCAATCTGATCGAAATTTAAATATTTGGGATACTAAGAGAATGTGTATTGCTTGGAAATTCTAATTTATAGCCTGCATTTAGTTCTCCTTTCGATGAACACTTATGTAGTTTTTTAGCATAAATAAGTTAATCTTGCTAATTTCTGGCTTCAATCAGTAATCTTAAGAAATTCTACTTTTTGCTTAAATATTTAAACATACTTTTAATCATTTTTGCAAAACAATTACTCTTACTCACTTCTTAATATTTTAAACAAAAATGATTTTTTTAAATTTTGAAAAGTTTTTAGCGTTAATAGAGAGCATGTTTGATAACATAATTCTTCAATTTAAAATTAAATTAATTACGAATGTGACTTAAATACCTAATACGCATTAAATTATAACTTTTTTAAATCGTAGCATGTCCTGTTCTGAATTATCAACAGAAAAATTCCGTAACATAGGATAGAAGAAAACACATAAGCAGTAATTTTATTAACTTTATAAAAATATGAAATAAAATTGACTCAATGTTCATAGAGTTCCCTATTTTAGAAAAATTTGTTTTCGCTTGGAGAGTAAATATGTGAGCCCATCGTCTCGGACAGACGTTCGGGTGATTTCATTAATTTTTGGGTTCGAACCTGTAGCCACTACCGCTTCTATAGACAACTTGTGCAGATGCACTTAAAATCATTGGAGGCTCAATGCACCAATTTGCGCGAGGAGTGTATGTGAGGTTAGGGTGGTGCCAGCTCAGGTATCTTGCTTGAAAATTAACAAATCTTAAAATTATGAAATCTATCGCCAATAGCCCTCGCGTTGCTTCCCAATACGATGCTAAAAACAATCTCTTCCCTATGTCATTGTATCATTACTCTATGGGACGTAACTTTGCAGATCCATAGATTTATTGCATGTTTGTTTTCATGATTAATAAATGTCGCTATTTTACCGAACATTACATATTTTAGAATGGTGTCACGCAAGTATTAGTTCTTAAGGTGTGCAATTTTAGTTTTCTGTTCACTACAACATGGATTTTGTTCCAGTATCTTCTTAAACATTTAAAACATATTGTTTGTGTTTTTTGCAACAAATATTTCACAAAAAGTTTCTATTAATGTCTCGCTAGAAGCAACACGAGTGCTATTGGCGACCGACCTCGAAATTTTGAACCTCGCTCAAGTGAAGAGGATGGAACTGGAACCTCCTTTCCTAACTTCCAAACCACGAAAACGGGATGACTCTAGGCTCCGACAGATTTAACGTGCATCAGCCCCGGCTACACAGCTGGTCTTTGGCTGCCAAGTATCAAACCCTCGATTGAACGATATCCGAAACAATGACCACTAATTTACCGCGGCCTTAGTTAATCTGGGAGGAAATAAATAAAGAAAAAATAACCCTCTTACACTTCTAATAAATTTGACATTTAATTTCACTGAATAGCCTAAAATCAGTTACGGAAATCAGGTATGATAGAATTCCCTCATTAGTGTCCAAATACGATTTTGAAAATACGTTCAAGCTATGTGGTAAAGATCCCGAAACTTCATCTTCTTTCAAAAGTAAAATAAAAGTTTACTTTGATGTATATCATTTTTCATGACTTTTTTTTCACGGAAGGTTAAAAACGTAATTTTTATTCTTAGTTTAAGCACATTCTTACAATTTTAAGGAAATAACTTCTCTATTTGTTTCAGATAACTTTATAGTTTCGGATATGCGCGCTTTTCCCGAATTCGGTATCTCTTACATACATTCTAATATCTTTTTTGAACTTAGCAGCAAATTAACTTAACACATTTGTCCAAATGTTGATTTATTCAGGTAAATAGTTTAATGGACACATATAACTAACTGGAAGCACTATTTCAACGTATGTTGTAACTGAAGAATAATTAATTAGCTTAACTGAAACTAAATGAAAATTATTTCTTGCACTTGCGATATTTTTAACATTTTTTTTACCTATGTAGGCTACGAAAATATGGTGTGAAAAAAAAACACCTCACAAAAATCCAAATTAACTCGGGTTCATTCAGACATGACAGAATGAATAGTATCGAAAATGCATGGATAATGCATAATTGGATAAAGTTTTGGAAATAAAAAGTAATTACAGGAAACAGGTGTATTAAAATCACGCGCGGACAACGAATTATT
>BMAW01113347.1:0-10150 GCA_019974015.1 Nephila pilipes
AGGATAACTTTACGCAATTCACTAACATTTTTTAAGAATGTTTTCAATGGCTTTGGACAATTTTATAATTAAAAAAAATTGCTTGCTAGCAATTACAGAATGTTAGAATTAATGTATTGTGAGTCAACAATAATAATAACAGAAAAAAAAAAGAGAATTGAGTGCTTTAGAAAATAAAACATGAACATAGGGAAAAGGCTACATTGGTTAAAGTTGCATATAGGTGTAACTAATTGAATTTAGAAATTTCTTTAATGGCTTTTAGATCACTAAACTATTTTCAGAATAACAAAGTAATATCATAAAAGTTAGCAAAAAAAAAAAAAAAAGAATAGAATCGTGCTTTCAAACAAAAAAAAAAATATTTTTGGCCAACATCCTTTATGTGGCAGGCAGGTTCAGCAATATGACAATACCTGGCAATTTCACTGTAATTAATAAAGACTGTAGAAATCAATTATTTTAATTACAATTTTTTCACAGGTCCAAATTGCTTAAAAAGAGATAACAATAAATAAATTATATAAATAAATATGAAACTCATTTTTTAAAATATACAGAAAAAATTAAATCATCCTTTTAAATTTGCATCACCAAAGTCACTGCATTTGGTAAAGTAATTCTAATTGGTGAAATGCAGTATTAAATTAAAAACAAAGTAAATAATAATAATAAAAAAAAACTACATTTAAATGTAATTTAAAATACACTATCAGAAATGACATATAACCTAACGATACAGCATCTTTTTGAAAAAAGGCATTTTACTTACCCATTTGAAATATATCAATGGAAAAGAAATTCATTATGGTAAGACTGATTATTATAATGTATTTTTTTGAAACTTTTGACATTTTTGGCATTAAGACAAATATTTATACTTGAACGAGTAATATTGAGATAAATCAGGAATGTTTCAGTCCTAAAGGTGGCCGACAATGGAATTAAGTAATTAATTGAACTAATCAAATGACAAAAAAATAAGGCATTTGACCTTGAAATGTTTTAGAAATTACAATTCTATTCTAACATATGAGATCGCTCATGCCGTTCAAGGGCATTTCTGTTTTTGAAGGATTTCGAACAAGTATCACATGCAAAAGGTTTTTCATTTGAGTGAACGGAATAATGCTGTTCAAGACCCACTTTCATTTTGAAACTCTTACCACACTCTTCACAAACATATGGTCTAGCAGAAGAATGTGTGGAGTAATGTTTATGTAAATTAGTCTTCAAAGTAAAAGCTTTGAAACAGACCCCACAAACATGAGGCCTTTCATCAATGTGTATAAGTCGATGTTTCTCTAGATATCCTTTGGAAGTAAAACCTTTGTCGCATAAGTCACATATGTGCATAGGTTTTCTATCAGAATGTGTCAAATAGTGCTTTTGGAGGTTGGTTTTCAGAGTGAAGGCCTTGCTGCAAATATTACAGACATGTGGTTTTTGTCCTAGATGTATCAAATTGTGTTTTTTTAAATAAGCTTTTGAAGTGAAATCTTTCCCACATACAGAACAAAGATATCTTTTCGCTTTTTCTGGATCGTGCGTGAGGTAATGCTTCTGTAAATTTGACTTGTGGCTGAACGATTTATCACAAGCGTCACAAGAATATGGTTTTTCTCCAATGTGAAGCATGGCATGTTTCACAAGATAACCTTTGCTTGTAAAGCGCTTATTACATACTTCACATGCGTAAGGTTTAGAATCATTTTCACTGGAAGTTTCAGGTGCAGCTTCTTCCATATCACTAAAATGAATTCCATGCGTTAGTAGGTGATCAGTTAGATCCGATTTCGTCGTAAAGGCTTTGCGACATAAATGACAAAGATGAGGTATAACTGTGAGACTTGTCACTCCGTTTTCAATTTTAAGAATATTAGAAACCAACATCTTTTCAACAAAAATGTATGAAGTGTTACACTGAAATAGGATGGGATAAAAGTTCAAGTTCAGTTCAAAATGTAAAACATAATTTCAGAAAAATCTTATTCGAGAATCTATAAACATGACAACAGAACACACACATAAGGCGTGATTGCAATCATTAACACATACACGAAGTCCTAATCCAAACACTTGAGGTAGTACAAATTTAACCAATACAATTCTACATGTATATCACTTTATGTTTTTATTGGATAACTGAATTCTTATTCTAAAAGAGTATTTTCAATTGTATCCAATAAAAATTGAGACCTACCTTCCCACACAATACTTTAACATTAAAAAATATAAAATAATTATAGGTTTGTTGGTTTAATTGCTTTGAAAATGGTAAAGAGAATTATAGAAAAATGGTTCTTTTGCTTAAAAAAAAAAATTCTGACTTTTTTTAGTAGATATTTATGAGCCCATATTCCTCAAGACTCATGAATTTCAACTTTTTTTTTTTTAAGCTTTGACTGATATTGTGAAAAAGGTAGCTCAAAATTACTCTCCTATTAATTTATAAGTCTTTTTAAAACTTTTATCGAGAAAATATCCTTTTCTCATAATCATATACATTTGAGTATTTGCGAAACACAGTGAAATATCTTTTATTTCTATTTATTTCTTTAGAATTGACTTTTAATCCTTATAAATAGTTTATATTTAATTTCAAGATATATATATATATATATCAAATCAAATTAAATAAAACTGTAAAATTGTAATTTTTAATTCAGATAATTTTGCTTTTTATTGACAAAGAATATGTAATCGATACTAAATTACACTAACAATTGAGCTATAGTGCTTATTTAACAAGAGTGTCGAAAGAACTTAAGTGAAAAACACTGCCACAATGTCGCGCGTAGTTAAAGAGAGAGCGTAATGGGTGTGATACTCTACCTTCCAACATTTCTCATTGGTATACTCATAAGACAACTGCTTGTTTCTCATTGGTGTATGTGCATGATTGAATTTTTAGGCTGTCTGGTTTGGCAGTTTATCGCATTTTATGCAATTATAACTCGTTAGGAAATATATATTTGAATTATAAAAAAATAGTTCTAAATGCTTCTAATTTTTTTTCTTTCACTTAAAATTTGTATATTTATGAATTTCATTTCGCCAATGAAACATTTTTTCTTCAGTAAATAAAAATAGGAAGTTAATCATAAATAAAGAATCAATAACACAAGTGTGCACATACTTTATTATTATTTATGCACATACTTTAAATGGTATTTATGGAAATTTTAAAAATGAATGAAATTTTATAAATATACCAAGTTAAATTTTTAAGTAAAGTAAATTATATTAAAAGATTAATGACTTTTAAAAATATGTAATTATTAACATAATGTTTGTTATTTAGTTACATTTTATGTGCACGATTTATTTATTCCAAATTTAATCAATTTATTCAAGTACCATATTTTCTTTTAATTTTAAACTCAATTGTATATTACTTAGTTCTAAATAAATATTATAAATCAAGACTTATTTCGAAATTTTTGTAAATTTCTAATTTTCTTAAAATGTGAAAGGATTCCTGCCGTTGTATGAAACAGTTTCTAATACATTTGGGGACATGTTGTTTTAATACATTTCTACTTGACAAATAATAACGCCCAATCTCCTAATAAATTAAAAGAACAATTGTGCTATAAAATTATGATATTGCTAATCTAAACTAATTCTCGAAATAATAATGCTACGTTAATAAATTTTGAAAAAAAAAAAAAAGAAAGAAAAAAGAAAATGAAAAAAGAAATATAAAGAACGTTTTCTTTTCCTTTTCTTTTCGTATTTTAGTAATCAGACAACCATGACATACTTTCCATGACAAATCAAACTTCCAATCATTTAAAAAATGATAAATTCCATTTTTTTTTCTCATTAAAATGAATATTTACAATCGATTAATATTATCCAAAAGCATCAGTAGGTTTCGTACAACTGAATTGCAGATAAAGCCTCGACCGGTGAAATCTTTACCTACTCAGAGGATGATGAAATATGTGTTTTAACAAAAGATGGCAATTTTTGCATAAATTATAGGAAAGTAAATTATATATATATATATGTGTGTGTGTGTGTGTGTTTTAATGTATGTATATATACATTGATGTGCAAAACTTAAGCAGGAATGTAAATTTTAAGCAGATAGCCATTAAATTGCAGAAAAGGGGTTATGGCGATCAGTGTACTGGACACTCAATTCATTAGAAATGTGATGCGTATGTAAATGTCAGGAACAAAATGTCATAGACAACGTGAATTTACGAAAAACGCGGGCGGGTGGCGGGCGCAGCTGAAGACTACATTAAAAGGAAGAATGGAGGCGCAATTAAAGACCTTCGTGGCAAGTGCAAGTGAGTTCTTTCGTGAAATATGGTTAGAAGAAATCATCTGGCCGACATCACACATGGAAGAATGATCGGAAAGTTGGAGGAGGAGAGTAGCTTGACCAGTGCAGCTGATGAGTTTGGAATCAACAAAGGTGTCGTTTCGAGCACATGGAAAGCTTTCCAAACCAAAGGTACAGTTGTTAGAAAGGTTGGTGGTGGCCGCCCTAGGAAAACAACTGCAGTGAATGACCGATATATCGTCCAGCAGGCGAAAAGAGCCCGATGCCAGTCAGCAAGTGCCATTGCTCAGCAACTGTGTACAGCAATAGGGTGACAAGTGTCATGGTTTACTGTGGTCAGACGCCTTCATAAAGGTGCCTATTTGCCGCAGTCCTGAATGCATGGATCCATTTGAAAGTTGGTCATCGACGGCACCGCTTAGAATGGTATAAGGAGCACAAAAACTAGACATCTCATCAATGGAGTCGTGTCCTCTTTACGGATGAGAGTCATTTCAGTTCCACGAGCGATTCTCAAAGCCAGTTGATTTGGAGAGAGGTCGGAAAATGGTTTCATCCCTGTAACATCACGGAAAGAGACCGTTACGGTGGTCCTGGAGTTGTCGTTTGGAGAGGCATTATGCTGAGCGGATTGACTGAGCTCTACGCTTTCCACAGTGGTTCTGTAACCGGAGATCGTTGTTGTAAAGAGGTGATCCTGCCCCCTGTGCTTCTGTTCCGAGGTGCTATTGGACCAGACTTCGTTTTTATGGATGACAATGCACGACCATACCGGACTGCTGATGTTCAGTAGCTACTGGAAAGTCAAAATAGCACTCGAATGGATTGGCCAGAGTTCTCCCCTGATTTAAATCCCATAGAACATGAGTGGGATGTCTTGCGGCACGATTACATGCTCTGGGGGAAACTCAAGAACTGAAACAGATGCTGATTGAGGAATGAGGACTTTTACCTCAAGAACTGTTGGGCAATCTAGTGATGAGTATGGAGAGACGGTGCGAAGCAACCAATGCAGCAAGAGAATGCCATATAATATACTAAGGATTATCAGCTTGTTGTTCTTCCTCTAGGACAGACAATTATGTGTAACGATACTTTGAGTTCAAAAAGCCCTTTATTGTTTGATACCATACTATACGCATTGTATTCATTTTTGCGCACCTGTGCTTTGGTCATCGTTTAAGTACAAAATGTTGACTAATGAATTGTTAAGTACATTTCTGAATTTCATGTCTCTCAGATGATTTCTCGTGGAGTTATGGGGGAAAAAACAACTGTTGCTTAAGTTTTGTACACCAGTGTATATGTCTCTGTGTGTTTCATTTTGGAACTGTTGATGCTACTAATTATTATTAGTCTAATTCAATTACTAGAATGCTTTCCAAAAATGCAAGATCTTAAAAAAATTATTATTTGTAAGTTGTTTTTCCTAATTAAAATCATATATCTGAAATAAAATAATAATCATTAACTATGAATTAGATATAATTATACGAATAATTTAATAATTATTGAGATATGCTATAGTAATATATTTGATCATAGTCAAATAAATGTAGAACTGATTATTCTGTCAATAATTTTCTAGCCTATTTTATCTATTTTACTGATATTAGAACATAATGGAGAATATTTATGAAATTAGAATAATATGTATATAAAAATGACGAAATGATATTATAGAATACGAAGTATGTTATTTGAAAATGAAACCAGCATTAGTTGCATTTTTTGGAGATCTTAAGCCTCCTGGCATTTTATCTCCATTCGACAGATTAAAACAGGGGTGTTAAACACGCGGCCAGCAACAATCGTTTCTGTGGCCCGCTTTGCTAATGTAACGGAACGAAAATATCGTGTCTGTCAAGCCACCAAAGTAAACCGACAAAGTATGCTTCGTGAGAGGAAGTGTAAATAATCAGTTTTTTGACAATTAACGAAATAAGAAAAAAAGATGAGAAATATAAATATAATTAATCAGATCATTTTTTTTTATTTCGGAAAGAGCAGAATATTAAACTTGATTCAGAAATATACATATTGCATCAAATCATGAATAATGTATGTAAGCTACAATAAATTAAAATGAATATTTTGTGTTTCTAGAAATGATAAACAGAGTAGCTTATGTATTTTTTAGGGCAATACATTAAATGTTATCCAACAGCAGTGCCCAATTTTAAAGGACGCAACTCCGAGGGAAAACATTTTTTTGGCATTAGTCGCCGATATGATCAACATAAACTAATTTACAGGGTGCCCAGCTTTAATGTGAACCAATAGCTAATTCCCGAACCTTTCAGTTTAGATATGCCCTTCAAATTTGAAAAATGTTTTAAAAAAGGTAAATAATGTTTTTACGTGCTTTTCAAACCAAAAACCCAATTTAGAAAAAAATTACAAAAATTAAATTTTTATACGATCCCCAGGTCCTATCACTTATATTTAGGAAAAGATGCAGTACACAAAACTAAAGTAAACACAAAAAGTTTCATTTTATTACGATAAAAACTGACCGAGTTATGGCAACATAAAGTTGAAGCATTTGAATTGCTCAGAAAAGAGGGTTGTATATAAATTGAGTTTAGAGAACAATAATTCACTATCTACAGAAAGAGCAAAAGAAAAATATCAGAGTAATATTAAAATATTTTAGTAAGCATCATACATTGACAATTTGTATTGCTGTTTGGCAAACAAATAAAAGTTAAATTAAAGAAATAGAACTTGTACCGAAAAGATTAAAACAACGTGTTTTAACAAATTAATACAGCAAAAAAATACAGGATTTCCGTTCAAATTATAGCATAATGTGGAATGATGAGCCAATCATGAATCTGGGGCTTTATTATATGAGAATGACCAAATTAACTTAAATCATGTTCAAAATGACTGCCTTCCGCAGATATCGAAACCACGTCAGAAACTCCGCCTGTAGCTTCTGCAACATATTTGGTGTCACAGACCTGCATGTCATGCTGATTCGATTGAGTAAATCGGATTTACTCGTGGATTAATGTTCGTACACTTTGTTTTTTAGGAAGTCCCAGAGAAAGAAATCCAGAGGACTTAGGTCAGGTGATCGCAGGGGCCACTCCTGTTGACCTCCGTAGCCGATTATTCGAGTGTCAAATGTCTGCGCCAAAAATGTACATGGTTGCGCAGATTTGTGTGCGGGTGCATCATCATGCTGGTACCACAAGCGTGACAAATCCCGTAAGGAAACTTCATCTTCTAAAAAATCGGCTAACGGTCCAGATAAAATTTCCGTGTATGATTCTGATGTTAAAGGTCCATCGAAATACATTGGGCCCAATTAAAGTACTCTTCCCTATTCCGCACCACACATTTACCGGCCAACGTACTTGGTGGCGATTCGGTCGTATTAGATGTGGGTTTTCGAGGGACCAATAATGCGTATTCTGTGTATTAATAGTGCCTTGCCTTGAGAACTGGCATTCATCCGACCACAAAATTTCATTCAAAAAAATCTGGATTTTCAACCAGTGTATTTAACACGAAATTGCAAAAATCAAAACGACGCTCCTGGTCTCCGGGCATTAGTTCCTGCGCCAGGAATGGACGATAAGGATATGCACCGTACGTATGTTATATGTTCCACACCGTCGATTTTGAGTAGGAACAAGCCTTGCTAATATCCAGGACACTACTTTCAGGATGAGCCAGGGCATATCCTAGAACAACCTCAGAGGATATCCGCAAGCTTGAAGGTGTGGCACGAGACAAGGGAATATGTCTATGACAACTTTCAGTTTTATACAAGCGTTAAACATCACGGGCAATTGTACAATAAGTAAGATGTCTTCGACTGGGAAATTTAATGGCATAAAGTCTTGCCACCTCTCTCTTATTTTGATTACAATGCCCATCCAACAGAACCATTTCGCAGTATTCTTCATTTGTATACATCTCGTTCTCCCGTACTAAAATACGTATTATTAGAATACGATTGTATGCAATTGCAAGCGACTATACAACAGATTTTTAAAGCTCGCCATGATCAATACAGTAGCAAATCAGTCTGCAGCCGCAGCAAATAAGTCTATTTTTTTGGAACTGTTTTGGAAATGTTTTCTTCGTCAAAAATAATTTATTTTGTCTATGTTTTACGCGTACACAGAATAAATTTTATTTCTTAAGTACTTAATTATTGTATTATTATCGTAACGTATGCACTTTCAAATTTAAAAACGATTTACATAAGAGTGACGTGCAAGAGCGAAAGTTTCCTGGCAGAGCTCCGATTAATTTCACTTTCGAGACGGCCCCTTACTAGCTTCTTGAAAATGGCCGAGAAAATGGATGAAAGGTATGATTTTCAAAGTTCCATAACTCGGTCAGTTTTTATCGTAATAAAATGAAACTATTTGTGTTTACTTTGTTTTTGTGTACTGCATCTTTTCCTAAATATAAGTTAATAGAACCTGGGGACCGTATAAAAATTTAATTTTTGTAATTTTTATCTGAATTGGTTTTTTGGTTTGAAAAGCACGTAAAAACATTATTTACCTTTTTTAAAACATTTTTCAAATTGGAAGGGCATATTTAAGCCGAACGGTTCGAGAATTAGCTATTGGTTCACATTAAGACCGGACACCCTGTATATCTATTGCATGGGATTAATGAGAAAAGAAAAATTGAAAGAGCTCAAGTTGTGGTTGAAAATTAACATTTTATATTTTCTAAAATAACTTAAGAGATTGAAGCAGTAGTGCGGATTTGATAGCTAAGTACTCGAATTCTTTAACTGGAGGTGAATTTATAAAGGATTGTCAAAAATCAAAACTTAAAAAAGTTTTTTCAGGAAATGTAAAAACTTTTATAGCAGTTCATTTATCTCGAAATACAGCGGAGGAAAGCGTTGCTGAATTGACCAACAATTTAAGATCATCTATTTTCGACGCTTTTTTCATTGCCTGTGCAATGAAAAGAGCTTTAAGCTGTATAGCGTATGGATATTGGGAATGTAGCTGATGGGGGACATGGCCTGACGCTACAGACAGTCAGAATGTTCGGTAAGCGAAGATCAACTTCTTTTGATGTTGATCTTCGTTTACAGAACAAGAGGATCTTCTGAACTGCCTCTTCCCCGTTTGTGCCCCCCGGGTCATGACCCCTCCCCTCCCCTCTCCCTACGTTACTCCACAGTATTTTAAGACGTTTAATTGTTTAGAATTGTTTTTTTTTGTACTTTAAGAATTTAAGTGTAATTTAAATGTATAGTCAGACACTAATCTAATTACAGACAGAACTGGCTTAGAGCTTCTCGGTTAATTCTGATTCAATATAAAGCGATCATTTCTTTTAGCCAACTAAGGAGTTATTGTTTTAGGTGGATCACTTTTGGAGTACTAGATCACTTTTCAATTTTTTTTTATCGTTTGCTTCAATTTTAATTACATTTAGCCTAAATATATTCAATTTATTATAAATATATTAAGTATATAACTATCAATCTTATATAAAATATATTCAATTTATAATAAATATATTAAATATAACTGTCAATTTTATTTAAAATATATTCAATATTTATCATTTGCTTTAATTTTAATAACTTGTAGCTAATATAATGTTCAATTTAATAATCTATCGCTTGCTTTAATGTTAATTACGTTTGGCTTATATATATCAATTTAATAATTTATCGTTTCTTTTAATTTTAATATCGGAAAAGTTTATTATTGTCCATTTCTCGATATTTCATTGTTTACTTTAACTCTTATATTGAATTGAGTTATTTAATAATAATAATTAAAAAAAAGCGCACCTTGGATGGCTAAATCTATTCTTTTGCTTAGAACTTTTAACTCTGATTTCGAAAATTAG
>BMAW01113347.1:10250-37497 GCA_019974015.1 Nephila pilipes
TATATAATAATATATATATATATATTATTTTATTATATAATAATATATATATATATATATTATTATTATTTTGTGTTCAATATTTTGGGTGTAAATTTATGTGTATTTACTACTACGACTTAGTAAAATTTTCCTATTTTTTGTGTTTTATTATTAATTGAGTGATAAAATTTCCAATAATCTTGAATATAATTCACATTGCAAGGCCGGATAGCACGTTTGCGCATGTGCAATAAGCCCCCGCAGTATAGAGGTCACTGACCCAGCAGCAAAGATCTTACTTTTCATATTACATCTCTATCTCGAAGTGGCTGTACCCTCTCAATAACGGGAGCGTTTTCCCCTATTGATGTGAGCTTTAGGGAAGATCTGTTTCGCCATTGCATTTGATTACAATTTATATGTATATATGTTTATATGCTCTCTCTTAATAGGTTGGCTAATTAAACTATGAAAAAACCGCTGGCCCGCCACTTTTATGGAACTCTCAACAGTTATAATCTAACACTTACGCTAAAAAATATCACTTGCTGTTTTTTAGGGATGCAACCTCAGGAACTTGCAGCGTAACTTAGCCATGCATCTTGGTTTCTTCGTGATACACATTCGAGAGCAGAAATCGGAATTTGGCCCTCATCGCTGTAACAGGGAAGTACCATGATTTCTTTTTTATTTATTTATTTATTTGCTAACTTTCACTATTTGCTTGATATTTTGCCGTTTATCTTAGAAGTTTTTGTTGTTAATTTCTTTATTATATGAATCCATCGACCACATCGAAAAAACCGGAGAAAAAAAATTAACGGTGTGCATACGTATGTAACGATTTCACTTTAATTTAATTTAATTTTCTTTTTCCTATAATTTTAACGCTTCTAATGTGAAGTTCATCTTATTTCCTGATCCCATTCCAATTTAGCTTTTGAGTTATGTAATCACACGCTTTGGAAATTTATTCACTCAGCTGTTCCAATGGATCCAAACCCATGGGATAATCCTTGCTATACTTTCAATTCGCAGCTTAAATACCAAAAAATCCCTCTCTCCAATGCTACGTGATCTGAAGAAATCCTTGCATATAAATTCCAAGCAAGGAAAATCCCCTTTAGCTGCGATGGCGAAGGTACGCATCTAGTTTCCTCAAATTTATATTATATGCGACACGGAATCGAATGGATGTAGATTGCTCTGCACCCTCCTTTATCACCCTGTAATTGCCTCTCTCTTGTGTTGAATTAATAAAGTCATAATTATTTCAAGATTTTCTAAGTGTCTTCATTAACAACGCGCGAAAACAGTTTTAGAATAGTTTACTCTAAAAATGTTTAGTTTTATAAAAACATTTTCAGAATAATTAATTCTGACAGAATGAAACATTTTTAGAATAGGGCAATAGCTATTGCTTAGAATGCTAAACATTATATATACAGTGATATTCGGCAATACTTTTCTGATGTGTGTGTTATAATGCGTGATTCACAGTACTTATACGTTTGTGGTGAATGTGAGTAATATGCCAGACATACGTATTTGCAGGACTTTACTTTGTAATTTAGGTTAAGTGGTAACTCTGGTAGCTGTATTCTCTTTGGACAGGCGAGTTGCATTGTTTTCATGCATCGTTTTTATTAGCAGTGAAAAAAAAGTATCCACACTATCTGTATGATTTGGAGCGTTATTAGTTTATATGCTATGAACATCGATATTATTGTGTAAAAGGATCAATAAAAAATTTATTTGTTTACTAAAAGTTAATCCTTATAATTTAAAAATAACTAAAAGCTAAAGTAAAATATATTTGTTTAAAATATCTTTGTTTTTTATTTGCATAAATATGATTAATTTTAAACAATGTTTCTACTTTCTTAAAATAAATTTCTATGAGAATAATTTCATTTTTTCAGATTAGATGGAAGATTCAGCTTTAATGCATTATGTAATAAAAGGGATTAATAATAAACAAGAAAATAAAATCATTTTATAAGGATGTAAGGATTTATTAGAATTTAAAAAAAAAACTCAAGGTTTATGAAGTAATAAAAAGTAATTTTGCAAAAAGTAAAGGTGCTTTTGATAAAATAAAAACAAAAAAATATTATTATTACAGATATACTTTCGATAAAGTTAAGCCTAAATTTGAATGTGATGATAGATTAAATTCTAAAACTGAAATTATGAATAAAGTAAAATTTAGTGGTGATACTGATAGAATGAATTATAATGATTTTGAAAGTCGTAAGAATAAAATATGTTTTAATTGGGAGGATCTAAACCATATATCATGATTTTATATTCGTAAGGATAAGGGGCTTAAATGCTTTCTTTAGCCATAAAGCTTCAGAATGCTCAAAAGCTAATCCGAAACCAGAAGTAGTTTACTTAGATGTTATGTTCAAACCAAAACTTAGCAATAAAGTAATGATCAATGATTTAAGTGTTAATTCACTTATTGAAACCGGAAGTCAAGCTACGTTCCAACTTAAATCAGTGTTTGATAATTTAGATAATAAGAAATTGTCTCCAATTAACTCTACTTTAAGTTGATTTGGTAAATGCAGAGTAAAACCAGTGGGTTGTTTTAAAGAGAATATTCAAATTGATTATTTTAAGTGCAATGCAGATATATGTGTTGTAGAAAATGATGTTGGGTCTTATGATGTGATCGTTGGACTTAATGTTCTAATGCAAGGTGAAACGCTAATTAATGAAAATAGAATTGCTGTCAAAGATAAATTTCAGTGTTTAGAGGAAATTAACACATTATCCGTACTACCAAATGAAGTAACTTCTAACGAAAAGTTGAACTGAACATTGATCCAGTCGTTCCAAATACTTTTACGTATAATGTACATCAATTAATTTCGAATTACGTACCTCACAAAACTAAAATCAGTGTACCGCACCCAGAATTCAAAATATCTATGAAAAACGAAAACAAAACCGTCAAAATATTTCTGTTGAAGTTCCTAAAAATCAGCATAAGTACATTATTGGACCACATGGACAAACCATTCAAGAAATTTTACAGGAAGCTGGCTTAACTATTGAAATGCCTCCACCAGATGTACAATCTGATACTATAATTTTGAGCGACAAACAAGCTAAATGAGGTTCTGCTTTGAATTTGTTTTATTCTAAGGCTAATAGTGTTATAACTGAGCATATGGATGCCCCTAGTTGGTTGTACAAGTATATAATTGGCAAGAAAAGGGCAAATATTAAGCATATAATCCAGGATATTTCAAAAGTTCATATTTATTTTACTGATGAAAGTATTAAATTTGAAGAACCTCCAGAAGAAGTTTATGAAGCCTGCATAAGATTAAAAGAAATGATTGATAACTTACGAAAACAAGTTGCTTATAAATAAGTCAAAGTAAATCCTGCTTTTCATCATCATGTACTAGGAAAGAATGGTTCAAACCTTAACAGGTTAAAAGAAGATACCAAACCCCTAATTAACATTGGCGAAAATGATGTTATCCGTATTGAAGGAGCTCCTGAAGGTGTTGCTCAAGTTAAAAAATTGCTTTTGGAAATGGTTCATAAAATGGAAAATGAAATTTGCAAGGACCTTATCATAGAACAACGCTTCCATCGAAACATCATTGATGTCAAAGGTGAAAAAACGAGAGAAGTTAGAGATAAATTGAACCAAGTAAATATTACCCTTCCTGAATCTGGTTTAAAAAGTGATAAAGTTACTATCAGAGGACCAAAATCAGACGCTGATGCTTATAATAAATATTTGCATCGTATGAATGAAAAAATTAAACTTGCTAATTCCAGTGTTGAAGTACCAATTTGGAAATAAAACCACAAATTTATCATCGGAAAAGGTGGAGCAAATATTAAGAAGATTAGAGATGAATCAAACACCAAAATAGACCTTCCAGCTGAAGGGGGAGTTTCTGATGTTATTAAAATTCGTGGACCAAAAGAAAATGTCATGAAAGCCAAGAAACATCTTAAAATTTCAAATGAGAAAACAACTTGTTGGGCACACGTGTGGAATTAAAGTAAATCTAGAACAACATAAATTTTTGATTGGTAAAAATGGAACTTGTATTGAAAAAGCTCTTGACAAGATAGGAGCAAGAATTGTTTTCCCTAATGAAAATGATGATTATAAAAATACAATCACTATCATTGGTGAAAAGAGGAAGTTTTTATTGGCTCTGTTAAAAAAATATTCTTTTTTAAAAGGAATGATTAAATCAGTTTATTTATTTGAAATATAACACAGTAACATATATTTAAATTCAAGATTTGTAAAAAAGATTAATCTATTATCCTCTCAATAATTATCCACGTATACGGTGCTACAAGTTCACTCCAGTTGATGGATCGGTGTTTTGTGGGTTATAGAGCAACAAAGGCTATTATCACTTTCACTCCAGTCAAGAAATGAAATATTTGGCATCGTATTCGAAAATGCCGCTGCTATTGGCGAGAGAAATGCTTGGATCTGTAACCTTGTGAACTTCCTCCTTCTCTTTGCTTCCCATTTCCTCCTTTCTAGCACTCGCTCTCTCTTTAACGAGTTCACATATTGTCTTACAGTTTGTTGTGTTATGAGTTACTGAAAGTCGTTATTAGGTAAGAGGAATTGTTGATTGCAATCCTCTATGACTTAACGGTTCGTGTAAGTGCATTGTTTGGTAAAAATTTCAGATTCATTATAAAACAATAATGACTGAAAATAGAGAAAATATTGCGCAGTCTGTTCCATTGATTGATTTGGTTGATATCTCGAATGATAAAGACCTGAAAGATGAAAAACCCGACTTAGATGTAAAACCCGACTTAGATGAGATTAAGAGCAAGCAGTATTATATGTGCGATAAGTGTCGCAAACAGTTTTCTTCTAAAAGTTGTTTGAATCTACATTATGCATGCCATCTGCAAGAACGACCTCGTGTGTGTGATGTTTGCGGTGAATCATTTTCACAAGCTGGAGACTTTGCTGATCATTATGCTCAACACTGCATCGAGCAAGAATTCGAATGCTTCACCTGTGAAGAAATATTTTTTGATAAGGCTGAGTTTGATTTACACCAGCGTTTGCACAAAGTAGCGTCAGGTCTTTATTCGTGTGATGAATGCAAAAGTACTTTCGAAACTGAACAGGAATTGCGCGAACATTATAGAAATCACATAAAGAAAGCCTTTGAATGTCCAATGTGTAGGAAGTGTTTTCGTCTGAAAAGCAGCTTGAATCGTCATGTATTGATTCATGGGGAGGAGAAGCCGTTTCAGTGCGAAATCTGTAATGCAGGTTTTACTCAAAAAATAACTCTCAAGAAACACTATATGGTGCATGATAATATTAAACCATATGTTTGTGAATTGTGTAACAAATCTTTTTCTACCAAAACTAGCCTTGAACTACATTATCTCAACCACACTGGTGAGAAACCATATTATTGCTTGATTTGTGATCGTAGATTCACGAGTCATCGTAATTTAAAGCGTCATGGAATGGAACATATTCCAGGTCAGCGTAGCACATGTGAAGTTTGTGGAAAAATCTTTTCAACCAAGCACAAACTGAGTCTTCATTTCTTGGTTCATACAAATGATAGACCATACAAATGTGAAATTTGTATGCGTGGATTTACATACAGTAGCCACTTAAAACGGCATTTATTATGGCATAAAGGAGAGCGACCATATGTTTGTGGGATTTGCAACATGGGTTTTATATCAAGATTTCGCTTGACTCGCCATCTGGATAAGCATAGTTTTGAATACATGGATTACGAACCTGAAGTAGGAATAAATGAAGAACCATTTGATGAAACAACTTACATTGAAGCAGATGTCAGTAATTCTGCAACAGCCTCTGATGTAGCTATTTGAGATTTGTCTTAGTAGTAAATTTGGATGTAATATACATAACATAAAAAAAATACTTATTTTGTTGTATTTAATGTTGTTTCTCTTGTAATATTTTAATCTAGTTTGTAAATCATAAACTTTTATTATGTAAAAAATATGTAAATGTTGATATATCAAACTTCAGTTTTATATCTAGTGTTGTTTTAATGTCAAATTTATGAGTAATAATTTCATTTTGATTTACTGCTAATATTTTTATTATGATTGTTACAATTTTGAAATTTGGAATTAAATTGTTTTACACTTTTGATGGCACTAGGTTTCAAGAAATTGGTTGCAGGAATTTCATTTTAAACTGGAGTAACTGAATTATGCTCCTAACTCTATATAATATGTGTGTTCATTGCCAATTTTTTTTTTTTTTTTTACAAATTCTTCTGCACTTGTGGCAACTTATATAAAAATTAGATGTTGAATTGAATGATATTAAGTAATGACATTGAAATAATTTTTTTTTATCTAAGATAAATTTGACTTGGTAATTTAATTTTTTTTGAGTTGATCAGGTTGTATCATTTAAATGTTTGAAAAAAATTTCTTTATAGGTAAATATAATCTAAAATCCAGTAAGTATGAAATATTTCATAAATAAAACAAGAGTCTTCTGCAATTGGTTGATAAGATAACTAAGAATTTTCCACACATATGAAAAATTGAACAAGCTATGAGCTTTTTTCAAAATTTACTGCAAAGAATCTAAAAATCTTTTCATCAAAATAAATGAAATTAGAATGTAATGAGTAAACTGTTCTGTAATAATGTAAAAAACAATTATTTGAAGTAAAAAAGAATAATTTATCTTTTGAAATTGCTTCATTTGTTTTTTCAAGTTGAAATTAAAATTCTTTTAATTCAAGTGCATATGATTCGGTTTATAATGAAATCTTTTTGATTGGTTGTCTAATGGTTTTTGAAATCTTAATTGAAGTTATTAATATCTTAGTGAAAAAGGCTTTATAGTATAAGAAATATTGGAAGGATGAAATTATTTTCAAATTTCAAACCACACACACAATATCTAAGATTACCATGGATATTATGTTTTCCATAAAATTATTTGTTAAAAATAGTGCAAAAGGGGATGATATCAGAGTCACCAAAAACGGGGCTGTTGAATACTTGTAATGTGATTTGTATGCTTGTTATTATTGTTCGATTTCTATTAATACACAATACTCTTTCCATAATCCAGCAGATAAAAGACCACAGCACTGCTAGTTTACTGGAATAATACATTTAAACAGCAAAAGCTATGTGTTTGTGTTAAAAATTCATTATAGTATTTGCAATTAAAGTGTCAAACACACAAAATAACTAAAACTACATAAAATGATCTGGTTTGTATTGATAACCTATTTAATTTAAGTAGAAGGTAAAACAGGAGTCTAGTCTGCCTGTGTAAAATCATTGGAGTATAGAGGCTCTTTCAGTTATTCATGTATTAATTTGATTACTGTTTTGATTAATTCATTTATAAAGTCAGACAGATTTCAATAATTAATTAAAATCTTATATCAGTAGAGATTGTGAACAAAGATGATGTATTTCTTTGAAAAAATGTGAACAACATTTTCTAATTGAAAGAAAATTTCATTTATTTCTTCATTTACCCATGAAGAGCTATTTTTATACTCTTTTTTTTTTTTTTTTTTTTTTTTTTTACAGATTTAATAGAAATTAATTTTGAACTGTTTTGCTGACTATATATTTAAGCAACTCCTACAAAATTATTCTCCATTCATGTTCTTTTATGGGAATTTACACACATTCTACTTATTTTTCTTCAAACACCATAAATTGTTTTATCTCTTCCTTCTGCATCACAATCATTTAATCGGTTTTCTTTTGGAGAATTTTTTCCTCATCATTCTGGCTGCACCTTGGATTCCTTAGCCATTTTTTCTTATTTTCAAATTTCCTCCTTGTCAAATAATATTTATCTTCCCCCTCTTCCTTTAATTTATATTTGGATCATAGTGCTATAATTGTAATAATGATTTATATAATACTTTTAGTATTAGTAAATTAATGAATGTTTGGTACAGCATGGGTAATATGGCTAATGCTAGACCAACTGTCATTCTGGCATTGATATGTTATTGGATTTACATAATATGTTGTAACTATATTAGTTTGAATATGCAGAAAATTTTGTTTCATACAGTGATTATTTACATCATATCTTAGAAATAGATAAAATTAGATTTTTGAGTTAGAATTTCTGTATAGTAGCATTGAATGGTATTCAAATTAAAAAAAAAAAGTTTTATTAAAAGTAATATTTGTTATTGATATCATATAGAAATACTATTTTCTAAATCAAAAACAGCATTTGATAGGTATATTATAACACCTATTGAAACTGAATGTGTAACAGGTTGAGTATTATTTTAAAATTATTCATAAATTTGTATACTTAAATGACTTATTTACAAAATTATAGCAATATTTTAAATGGAAAAGATTTTTTTTTCTTCATTGTTATACTTCAGTAGCTAATTATTAGACTTATTAGGTTCACAATTAAATAACAAAACAATTGAAAAATATTACAAGATGTATTTCCTTCTAACTAGTAGTTTTTAAAATTAAACAAAAAAAGGTTCTTCAATGCATTAAATTTAGAATGTAAAATGTTTTACATGATTTTTTTTATGAATAAAAGTGTTAAAATATTTGTTTATTCAAATTTCATTATTACTAATTGATTAGGGGACTATAAAGGATATTGCGCTACAAATGTTATTGTTGCTTCGAAATGAATTTTTTGGATTTAGTTAATAAAAAAATATTTCATCTGAAGAAGCATTCTAAACTCTTCTTCATTTTTACCGAATTTCTTTAAATGTGTATACTGATATACATATATATATGTTATACCAGCATTAAAATTTCAATTTCTATGGAACAGATTTCTTACCAAGTAAAGGAGTAGAAATGTTCTGTTTATCTCAAAGACAGTGTTTCTCATCTGTATTATAAATTAAATCTCCCAATTGTTCCTCGATACATGTAAATTCATTTATATTTCTTTTCGATAAGTGTGATGATTGGCCTTTTCACTTCTTTAAATTTAATTTGGCGCAGCATAGCCATCTCTGGCTCTTGCGCCATAAAATTCCATAGTCACTCATAGTCTTTAAATTCATTATTGAATTGTCATTAATTTTGGTAATTAATTTTTAATTTTATTTTATGGAAATATTCATTGTGTAGACCTGTTTTTTATATCTTCAGATAGTTGCGATTAAATGAATGTTTTTTTTTTTTTTTTAAATTTTTAACATTTGCTGAACTTATGAATATTTTGCTGTAAGTTTGTATATTATGTTAATGTATTGTAGGTATTCCTTTACTTTTATAGAACATATACCTAAGAAAAAAACAAAATATGGATGTTTTTTTAATATAATTTTTAAAAATGTTTTCAAAATGTAGAGAAATAAGAACCTTTTAATTTATATAATCCCTTATAAGATGTTACAATTATACAAAATCCAAAAACACTTATTAACTATGCATGCTTTTTAGAACAATTAATGTTACAAAGGAACTGTTATTTTGGAAGTGAATAAAATATTCATTGAGTTTGTTCTCTGTGTTCTGTATGGAATATCTGATATCAACATTAAGGAATAAATATTGCAACTAGAAATGATTTTTTCGCACATTTAATATTTTTGTGTTATTTATTATATTTGAGCTTAATATTAATTTTTAATGAGTAAAATGCTGCTTGATGAAAGTTTATTTTTCTTTTGGATGTTTTTTTAGGAGAACATCCTTTTTAAGATATCTGCAGGATGATGAATCGTGTTGTGAATTGTTTATATTATAAATAATTTTTGAATATGTTTGTTTTGCATATATGATTTAAAATTAAATTACCTATTTAAGAGAACTTTTTGAACCTTTTTTGGATAATTTAATAAATTGTGTGATAATTTAAAAATTACTTCCCCCCTTCCTGTTTAAAAGAGAAGGATTTTTACATAACATTTATTTTTTAAGAACTTAAATTGCTGAAATGCTCTTTCAAAATTATGAGTATTGATATATATATTCAAACCAGGCAGAATTATTTCTGAACCAATGAAGCATTTTGTTCAAATTTAAATTTCAAGGAAATGTCAAGTGCAACCAAATCAACAAAAAACAAATTTACAGATACAATGCAGTGTTTTAACAACAATATATGAAAATGTATGCATTTAAATCAATGTTAAATTAGTTGTAAAAAAATTTCAAAGCTTTAAATATTTCTTAACAAATTGTTGAATAGAATCAAAATTTCTTGAGCAAGAAAACTGAAATGACATTTTATTCTTTGATGTGAAAAGAATAAAATTTATGCTATAAATAGGTAGATTAGAAATCATTTATAGCTTATGCTATAAATAGTTTCTAATCTACTAATCGATAAAGGAAGTAATTCACATGATAAGTGTCACAAAACATATGTCTGGAACCTCTTAATATTTTTTTGTGAAATGCTCAGCTCCTTTGAATAGTAGATACATTACAGTTTTGCATATATTTTACTCTATTTGTGCGATGTGTTATATTTTGTGAATGCCTATTTTTTTTCCATTATTGCTGTTAATTATTAAAAAAAAATTATTGTAACCTTTGTAAAATTGAAATGAACCTGGTTAAAGTTAAAATTGTGTAATCATTTAAATAACATTCATTTATATGATCTGAATATAACTAACTAATATTTTATGATTACAAATAACTAGAATAAAGATAAAAGCACAGTTTAGTTTTCAGAATAACAATATTTTGTTTGAAAAGACATCATGGAGATGGAAGATATTTTTATATTCTGAGACAGTGCAGGAATTATAATTTGATAAAAATCAACATTTGTGACAGTTTCAAAATTCAATTTTTGAGGAATACTTAATTTTATTAATTAGATAGGTAATTTAATATTCAAATTATGATTCTCCCCATGAATTTGCAATTTTTGTAGAGTTTCTAACAAACCATTGAATAATAAATAATGTATGTACAAGCACCATAATGAATACTAAAAATGAGAACATAACTAATTTGAATTGAAAAAAGGTTTCAGTAATTTTGTTTTAAATCTGAAAGATTTTTTGAGGAAAGGAAAAAAAAAAAAAGACATCTCTCAAAAGCAAGAAGATTGAAAAATAAAGAAAACATTTTAACCAACTTATAACTGAAAATTTAAATTTGAATGAAATGTTAAACAGCAATTTTAATTTTCCTAAGCAATCGTAATATTTTAGGGCTCTGATCATACATAGTAATAATTTACAATTACATTGGTAATATAGGATTACGAGATCAGAACTGAAATTTCTGTAATATAAATACTTTGAACTGTAAATGCACTATGATGAGGATGTTATGTTTTCTATTTGCAATTAATATGTGTATCTTTAGTCAATTTATGTAATTTAGAATTAAAAAAATGATGAAAAATTTAAGTCTGTAATGAAAATAGAGCATTCAAAAATTTTTTAGTCAAAATTGAATCTATGAAAAGAGTTTTGTTTGTCTTGTTGAATTCTTATCTATATACTGGATTCATAAACATTTGATGTAATTAAATATTTTACTATTCATTTATACCTTTGGTTTTGCAGTGATAAGTTATGGGGCACTCTGATATATTTATGAATTAAAAATAGAGGCAGAGAAACAGAAATTTTGATCCCCCCCCCCCCTAAAATAAAGGAATTTGATGAATGATAATTTAAATGTTATAACACCCACAAAAATATGTGTTTAGTCAGAAAATAGAAATTGATTCTAAACATTTACTTTTATTAAAAGCATGCATTTTCTAGTTTCCATCAAAGGGTATTGATTTTAACTTTAATGTTATCTCTTTTTATCTGTGTATTTTTAAGTTATCAAAATTATTTGTTTTAACATGGGATTAATAGTAATTAAAATATCAACAGTAATTTCCTGTGTGTATACAAATGGTACATCTTTGCGATTTTCCTCAAAATCATTTAATATTTAATGAGTAAAATTGTAAGAAAATAAAATGTTGAAGAGTTTTCTTTCCAAGATTTTACAAAATACAATAATATGCTGTGTAATTTCTGTAATTTAACCCCTTTTCTTGTTTTTTGTATGATAAATTCTCATAAGAAAACACATACATTCTTTCTCATTGCAGATTATGATAAAATATATTGGATTCTATTCTGTGTTTTTTTACGTAATAAAAGTTTTATAAATGAATTATTTCTCAATTACTTAATATAGAAACAACTGAATCAAATTGTGGAGTGCAGAGTTTAATGTTTCTCTAGTTTCAGTTTTGAAGAAGAATTGGGATCATCACACACATGAAGGTTATTTTTGTCTAGGCATCTTCTTTCCTTCTGAGCTACATAACTCTTTAAAGTTACTTATATTTCAATGAAGTGCTCAGCAGAGCTGCACTTATATGTAAGTAACTGGATTAATGAACAGATTTGTTCATGAAATTTTTTTTATTTCTTACTCTTAATTTTTTACTTTTTGATATATAGGATATAGAAGCTCAGTTGTTCAACTCTTTTTTTTAATAATTGTTTAACTCTATCTGCTTCTTCTTAGAAATATATACCAGAAAAATGCAAAGGAAAGTAACTCAAATAAATTTAGCTACCTTCTTCACGAAAAAGCCCCATCTCAGACGGGATGGAAAAAATTTCTACAAACTACTTGAATGTGGATCAAGTTCATTTCAGAATGAATCAGATTGAGTTTTTGTGAACATTGAGTCAGTACTTAACTATTTTATTTCTGATATATTCATCCCCCCTTCTTCCCACCCACACAAATGCAAATTAAACTGCAGTGACTTGTACTCTACACCAACAAAAACTTTAAAATTTGTTATTTGAAAAAATAATGCTTGTATGGTTGAATTAACCAAAATAAATCGCTTAAATCTGATATATGTTTGAATATAGCAAAGTATTTTTATTGTGTTAAATCTTTTTGAGGTAAATCTAATTATGATTAAAAACATTAGGTTTATCCTCTATTGCTACGGAAATTTATTCACCTAAATTACATTAAATTAATTTTTTGTTCAGTATCATCAAATTTATGGAAAAAAAAAAAAAAACATATTTTACTTCCATCGAAAAGAAGCTATCAAGAAATTTTTAATCAATTATTATAAAATATTAAGATTTTCTTTATAAAATATTAATGAATAAAATGTATTTGAAAATATTTACTGTGCTGATTCTTTTCAGTTGTAATAAAAAATATAGCTTAACGAAGCATGAAAAATTCATATTTATAGTGCATGAAAGTCTTAATATCTGTATTTAAAAACAAAACGTGAAAAATATTTAAAATAGTGAAGATTATTTTGAGAATAAATAAATCAACTTTTAACGGACCATATTAAAATGTTAAGAGAAATAATCGTTCGGCGTGTTTGATAATATTTTTATGACTTTTAACTATAAATTCTTGCTATTCATGCTACTTTTTAAATGAAATGGAGTGTGGTTGAAGCCTCTATTCAAATCCCCCTTCATTCCTAAATAAAATGGAGATGATGATGGAAGTTTAAAAATCGACGTTAGATGGCAGTACGTATGCTGAACTATTATTTTTATGAGATGTTTCTTTATTCCTCAGTTAGTTAACGAGTCCTCATTTCTACCAAAATAGTGATTTAGGAAATAATGAAACAGGGAAAAAAAAAATATTGATTTGATTTTAAAAACTTTTTTTTTTCATTGAAAATTATTGTTGAAGGAAACAATTTTTTTTTTTTTTAAATTCTGTATTGAAGTAAAATGTAAAGAAAAATTTATTGAGTGAAACGAATTTAAAAAAAAAAAACATCTCCATTACTATAGATTGTAAACAATAGGATTTTAAAAAATTGAGATAATCAAAATTTCGATTGTTAAAAATGGTTCTCATTCTAGTCAGTTTTATTTCAAATAATGATAACCGATTTGTTTTTGGTCGTACTATTGGAATAGTTATCGAGAGGTATTATTGTATTGTTTAAAAAAATGATCAAAATCACAGAGCATTCAAATTAAACTTTAAAAAAAAGTATTTCTCGAAGACAGCCTTTTTCTAGGAGGTACAAATTACTTAAAATTCTTCGGAAATATCTTTGCAAGAAAAATTCTTTCAGTATTCAAGAATAAAAACGTCTGTAGTATTCAACCTAGTTATATGAAACAAAAAAGGTATAAAAAATTATCACCGTCAGATTTCATGGTAAGCGCTGACTGTTTGGTAAATGTGATATGTTGGCCGTTGGAATAACTATTGACTTTGTAATTGAGAGTGCATGGAAGGAGAAATTAAGCGATAAAGAAAAAAAGAAAACTTTTCCAAATGTGAATAATATTGAAACTGTTTTGTTGTAGCGAATGGATAGTATTTATATGTGCAGCCCTAACTACCATAATTCAATGTGTGTGCCAGGTCGGGTGTCGTCCTCGTCACTTGATCAAGGTTCAAAATTAGGAGGTCCGTCACCAATAGCCCTCGTGTTGCTTCTAGTGCGAGGTTAATAAAACCAAACTAAACATCGTTGGAGGTATTTTGATCCAACACCCCCCTCTTTCGTAAGTATATGAGTTGATGTTATATTGAATTTTGAAATGTATCAGGTAATTTTGTCATCTTCCTTTATATATTAAGCATATCTAACAATTTAATTCTTATAGTAAATACTGTAAATAAAATCACATAAAAAGTTTTAATCATTTTAATTAATCTGTTTGAATCCTGCTTCTAAAAGTCTCAAATTTCACCCAAAGCAAGTCCTTAATTTTAAAATATGCTGGGCCAAAAACTCTTTCGGGTCGGGATTTCTCAAGCCTTTTTCAACTGAATCACATATCGCCTTACCAACATAATATTGCTCATTACATCTACAGTGAACATCCTGTTAACACGTTTATGTTCTGCTGAAGAAACACTAAGTTTTGAACCTTTCACTTTTTTGTTAATCATTCCACTTGGTTAAAAGAAAGATGTATTTTGACGAGTGAACTCGATTATACACTTGATGTGGAAGTTAGGAGAACACAAGAGCCTAAATATCATTGAAGCTCTAGTCGAAGGACAGCGATTCAAAACTTCGAAATTCGTCGTTATTAGTCCTAAAGTAACTCCAGAACGACGGTTACAGAGTTATTCAAAATGATTCATACGATTTCAAAGTTAAATATTTTCATAAATAAACGACTCAGAATGATAGGTAATACATGAATGCAAAGGGAAAATATGGAAGTTTTTTTAGTACAAATGTTAGATATAATTTCCTTTTGTTACACGTATAATGTCGATTCGATAAGTAAATTCCAGCCAAACACGATGTAAAGTGTCAGCGGTTATTGATAGTACAGCAGCAGGTATCAGTTTTTTAAGTTCATGCAAATTTGTGGGTTATGGTTCCTCATAAACTTTATCTTTTACAAACCCCAAAGGGAAGGAATCACATGTCAGGTGATTTAGGTGGCCAGCTGTGTAACATCAAGTCATAGGGTCCATTGCGACCGATCCAATTGCGAGGTAGCTCAGTGAAAATTTCGAAACTGTTTTCGGGAAATAGCTTCTTGAAGATCACACGAGGGTCATCAATTTTTCACAATGTAAGACTTCCTCATTTTCCTTTTTCATTCATATATTACTTATCTTTTTGTGTCGTTTATTCTCGAAAATATGGAATTTGAAATCGGAAGGAATTAATTTGAATAACTCTGTATATTCTGAACAGCTTTTTTTGTCTGATCCCAGTACGAATACGGCTTTTTCAGGGCTTAATATATTCAGGTAAGTTCGGGTCTTATGATTTCGTGGATGATTCCCCCCCCCCCTTTTCCACGGCCTATACCAGGGGTCGCCAAACTTTTTTGATCATCGCCCCCTATATAATTTTTCGAAATCTCCATAGACCCCCACAAAGGTAATTCAAATAAAACTATATATTAGTCTAAATATTTCATAAATCCGAAACAGTAAGTAAAGTAGCTACAGATTTTTTACTTCTTAATGAGATGAGTGTGCCTGGTGTTTCTTGGCAAGGTTCGCTATATTGGGTTCGAAATTAGTCAATTTTAACCATAAATCCCCTCGAAGCTCCACATTTAATTTATTTCTGTTTTTAGTTAAAATTGAATTAACGTGACTGAAACCGGCTTCAACCATATACGAACTTGGAAACGCCAGTATAAATGGCTGAGCCATTTCGTAAAGTTTCACATATTTTTGCTTTATATTTATATTAGTCCAAAATTTATGTATTGTCAAATTTTTAATAAGCGTTTTTGCTTCAAGATCGGACAATAGTTCAGCAAGCTCATCTTGTATCTTGATGTCGACGTTATCAATTTGCGCCGAAAATGGCGCAATAATCCAATCAGGGATGTCGATGTTTTCCAAATCAACAAAGAGCAGTTAAAAATCCTCGCTTAATTTTTGAAGATGATTTGTATATATTTTCAAGTCTTCTTCTTTTATTTTTAATTGTTGCAGATTTGAAAAATACTTATAATCCTTACGTAGCAATGAAGATCTAAATAAATTTAATTTTACTTTGAAGCCTAACAGTATTGTCCGAGCTTGGATAATTGTTACATCTTTTCCTTGCAGTTTTGTTTGAACGTCATTAAATTTTCCAAATAAGTCTGCTAAATAAAAAATATGGTTCTTATTGTTTTGGAGTTCATTGCTTAGAACAGGATTTATTTCGTTCAGAAATTCTGTCATGGAGTCAAATAAATTGACGAGCCGTTGCAAGCATACACCTCTAGACAACCATCTAACCTCGGTGTGCAGAAGTAATTGGTTAAATAACTCATTGTTTTCCTCACAAAGTTTGGCAAATAATCTTGATTTAAGAGGTTGAGCTTTAATTTGATTAATAGATTTAATACAAAACTGTAAAGCTTCATGTAACTCTGAACTCAGATATTTTGCTACTAAGTTGTGTCTATGCAACACACAATGAATAGTACGAATACCGGGCACTTTTTCTTTGAGGCATGTAGCAAAACCTCGGTAACGCCCTACCATAGAAGGTGTGCCATCTGTGGCTACTGCTATTATATTTTCAAGCGGAATGTAATATTTATTTAAATATTCTTGTAAACATCTAAAAATTGTCACTCCCTTTCCATCGGTTTCAAGATATTTAGCAAATAAAAATTCATCAATGACTTCTCCTTTAATTTTACTGAAATATCTAACATACGCCATAAGAATAGAAGAAACGCCAAAAACAGATTCATCAAGTTGTATAGAGAACTTGCAATTTTTTAGCTCCGAAACTACTGTGTTTTCTATTTCTTCGGCCATTTCGTCAATACGCCGTTTTACAGAATTTGCACTTAATGGCAAAGACTTTAAAACATTAGTAGAGTCTTTTTTCATCACATTCTCAATGACGTCTTTAATTGCAGGTACTACAATTTCTTCTGCGATTGTGTGGGGTTTCCCCCTCTTTGCTATATTAAGCGAAATCTTGTACGAAGCAATTAATCCTCCTTCATTTTCAATTTCAGTGGACTGTTTCATAAAACTTTTTAGAGTTGGTCGACATGAGAATTTTTCTTTGAGTTTTTTGAAAAATTGTAATTCTTCATTTTTTTTTATCTGAATGAAGCCTTTCAAGATGATCTTTCATTTTTGACGGTTTCATGTATTCATTTCCAAAAGTTTCATCTGTCGGTGAACAAATAAATCCAAATTTTAAGTAATCCAATGAATAATACCAACATTTCTTTTTAGATACTGAAGCTGTCATTTTTAAATTAGGGTTCTGTAAATAAGTTAAAATTAAGTTGGTATATTATACTAATCCACATTATTAAAGCTTACCTTTTCACAAGTAACAATAATTAAAATTGATATCAAAACTAAACGAATAGTTTTATAGAAACAATAACTAATTATCCAATGGTAGATATAATAGTAGTAATAATGACACTACAAGCATTTAATACTGTTCACAGTTCACAAAAATAGCTGAAAATGCATATATTTGCGTTTGTAGCATCCAGTGTAGAATTGGACAAGCGCACATATGCACCTGACTCATATGCAAGGCTCGTATGGTTTGCGATGGAGACAAAGGGCGAACCAACGACACGATGCGTAACTGCCGTATAAAAAAGAAAAAAACTAAAACCACAAACATAAGAAGAAAGAAAACGGAGTACTGAAGATTCCCTTCGCGCTTAATGCAAGAAAGCCAACGGCAGTGTCGTCGCTCGCCAAAGGCTCTTAATTGGTTGATGGGTTCGCCAGCAAGAGACACGGATAAGCCTCAATCGCTCTTCTGGCTACATACTATGAGTCGTGCCAATTTCAAACTGGTCACAAGGTCAAGTTGTGACGTCACGGTATACATACGAAAACACATAAGGAAAAAAGGGGCAGATTG
This sequence comes from Nephila pilipes, assembly GCA_019974015.1. Lineage (NCBI taxonomy): Eukaryota > Metazoa > Arthropoda > Arachnida > Araneae > Nephilidae > Nephila > Nephila pilipes. The sequence continues at coordinate 28,564 of BMAW01113347.1, forward strand.
TTTTCTGATTTATTATTTTATTTTCTATAAAGAATATAATATTAAGTCAATTATAAAAATATTTTAAATTTTTACGTACGCAGTTAGATATGTGTGATTTGCGTATTAAGAACTGTTTTTCCTTCGAGTCCCAATAGACCCCCATTCGACCCCTTGGGTCAGATAGACCCCTACTGTTGTTAAATAGACCCCTAGGGGTCTATATAGACCACTTTGGCGACCCCTGGCCTATACTATCATTGGTAAACGCAGAAGACGCGTTCCTCTCGGTGACCTTGAGACTTTTCTTCTTTTCGACCCTCCTCTTTGTCCACCATTATTTAACATTTTTCTTCCTAATTTCAAATTAAATATAAATCAGTGTTTCCCAATAATGGTTGATACTACCCAACGATGGGTACTGAAAATGTTTAAAGGTCCGATACTAGTTTATAAGACGTTGAAGACCATCTACCGTATATCTGAGCAAAACTCGTAAGAATGCACTGTAAAAAGCTGGAATAATTTCTAAATGTCTTTTAAGATTTGCCCGTATTAAAAGAAGGTTTTAATACATTATAGTTTCATTCTTTTGAATTGGACAAATCGTGCACCCCATGGAGCACCACAGTATGAGTTGGTTCAATCATAAATCTTTCATTTAAAAGTTTGTGTAGGTCACGACGAGGTTAAGGTGCCCGCCGACACGTCATCACGAATTTTCGAGCATCCTATCAATCATACTGAATTTCCCACTTTTCTTCTCAAAGCTAGGTTATTGCTTTTAATTGCATGAAATAAAATCGAAAGAGTGAAAAAAAGAATGCTTCTGTGTGCTTACTTTCTTTTTAACTTTCGGAAATATTGTTAAGTATTTATTTCAGATCTAAAAACTTTCAACTACATTATTTATTTCAAGAACAAATTGATTATTAACAAGTAACCAATCCATCAATTATTTAGAAGCAACATGAGGGCTATTGGAGAAGTGACAAGAATGACACTGAGCTCTAAGCTTCCTTCTCCAAGCTTCCACATAATGCCAATAGCAGGACTTGGGACTCCGATAAAGATTTTGCGTGCATCAGACTTACTACACGGAGTGCTTTTTGTGGCATCGGGGCTGGAAACCACGACTTGTCGGAAACAACTTTGCGACCATGACTATTAGGGTACCGAGTACACTTCCTAAACGGAAGTCGATATGTGTGTTTATGAAAAGGGATTGGCGTGTAATTTTTTTTTCCGAGAAAGGGCTGGTAGACCATAAAGGGTTGGAACCTATGGTCTAGATCAGAGTTTTGATCACCTCTTTTGGCCCACGAACCGGTACAATTTCAGAAAAATTTTTAGAGACCAGTTTCTTTTAGAACAAAAAGTTTTTTCTATGTCTTAAAGAGCTATTACATAAGTTAATGGTAACATTTTTATTGCCATTTTCTTACATTTATTTTTAAATGCAAAAATAAATAAATTGTTGTCATCATTATATATAAGTAAATAAACCGTTGAAAAAATTACTGGAAATTATAAAAAAAAAAAATCACAAAATCAAAGCAAACAGAAAAAAAGACCAGTCCTCTGATTACTATAGATTCAAATACCTACAATTTTTTATTTGCAAATAATGTTAATCAGAAGATTCATTAATTAATTTTTGAACTGTGATTTCTAAATTAGGCAAGCTAGGTCGAACAGATGAAGCAACCTAAACCCGAATTCTTAATTTATTCTTTTATTACCGTCGTAGATGAAAACCTTCGTCGTATAAATATGTTGTCGTAAAGAGAACTAACATTTTCACTGCTTTGAATAGTGATAATAATTGCTTATTAATGTCGTACTGAGAAACAACACGAGGGCTATTGGCGATGGACCTCGTTCGTTTGAGCTTCGGTCAAGTGACGAGAACGACACCTAGCTGGTACCTCTATCTCTAAATTTCTCCACCACGCCAACGGAGGGACTTAGGATCTCGACTAGGATGTGCATCAGCCCCGCTACACGGCGGGTTTTCAATGGCATCAGGGCTCGAACCCACAATTCGACGAGGCAACGATTCTGCGATTATGACCACAATGCTACCACGATCGCTATTTCATATAGAGATGCTTATTAATTTTTCATTTTGATCCAAAAATTTGTCTTCAGATGATGTTGAACCAATAGACTTTTACATAATACCTCAAATAATCTGCCCCCCTCCCTCCCAGGAGAGACTCATATTCTGTTACTTGAATTTAATTTACTACTATCATGAGGTTTGGAAGATTTTGTTATCCACCAATTCCTTATTGGGATGAGAAATATCTTTCGAAACTCTTATTTAAAGATTATAAGTGTTGACCAATGATTACATTTAATTTTGATGAGCTCAAAACTTGCTGCTAATAATAACAAACTAAAATTAAAATAATAATAATAATAAATATATCAATATTATTATTATTTATTTTCCCCAAGCAGAAATTTTTTTTCTTAAATTTATCTATTTCATTGAATAAATGAAACATCTATTTATCGCAATTCCTTGTTCTCTAAATTAAATCATAGATATTTTAAATTTTATCACTTGAATACGCTAATTTTGCAACCCATTCTAGTACATCACTCAGAAAAATTCTTAATTTTTTTTCTCTATAAAAAATATTTTTCTATTTTCACTCTTAATTCAAAACGCCTGTTTAAAATCTTGCCTCGCGAGAACCATCTAACTTCTGAATAAATTAATAATTGTTCATGTTCCGTACTAACCTCTTGACCAAATATTGCGAAATACCATCTGTTTAAATCACTTTTTTTTTTAATGAAATAAATAATTTTCATAGATTCCGCTAAAATCTCATTCAATTCTGTAGATCAGCTTTTCACAGCTAAATGCTGTCTGTGTGTATTGATTATAAAGTAGGTAATTATATATTATTCTTTCTAAATTTTCGGTATATATATAACTATTTTTCGTAGTTACAGAAGAAAAGGGCCCAGATCACTAAACAATTATTTTATTACAAGGACAACACATTTATGATTTACATACATAGTAGAAATCAAAGAGATATTGAGCCGAGTATGCGCCGAGGGATTTCCCCGTTAATGCGCATAATTGTTTTAGTGCTCCGAATACCTTGAGTTCATATGCTAAACTGAATGCGTGACGCAGTTATTGTAGAGGGCGTTGCAGGATTGAGGGGAGAGGAAATACATTGGTTACATCCTCCCCTTCTGGTTCCACAGTCGTCCCGACAAGGAACCAGCAGTCACAGTTTTCCTAGGTCTACCTCTCTTTCTTAGTGGCAGAATTGGGGCATAGGAGCGTCCTTGCTCAAACGCTTTCAAGGCAGAAGTGTGATACACTCCAAGAGGTGTAGTTGGATTTTCCAAGCTGGAAATTTCATATGTAGTTGGAGACCTTCGAGACATAATCACATAAGGTCCATCTCTGCGTGGGAGGAACTTGGAAGTTTTTCCTTTTTCAGCACTACTCATGGGGTGTGAGGTGACATAGACTTTATCACCTGGATGAAACAAAGTTGCTTCACGTCTTCTCTTGTCAGCATAATGCTTTCTTTTATCTTGTTGTTGTTCAGCAACATCTTTAGCTTCAGCTAAGAATTGGGAAAATTTCTTGAAGTATGGAGTAATTTCTGCAACGAAATTATCGTTTTCGATGACAGCACGAAGATCATGCGTGGCATCGTCGGTCGTCCGCAGTTCTCTTCCAAAATGCAGAAAAGCTGCAGTTTGACCAGTGGTCTGGCATTTGGCTGTATTCAAGGCAAATCTAATTGATGGCAACTTTTCTGACCAAGAGTTTTGCTTGTCGTAAACCAGGATGGCAAGACGAGGCTTTAGGTCTCTGTTCTTTCGTTCCACGGGGTTTGCTTGTGGATGGTAGACAGGAATCAAAGATTGTTTGATGTTTAGAAGGTAACAAAGCTGTTGCATTACAGCTGACACAAACTGTGTACCATTATCACTTATGATACGACGAGGGATTCCGTATCTTAGAAGGACTTCTTCAAGGAGTGTTGTAGTACACTCTTTGGCAGTTGCAGATGGCAGGGCAAAAAGTTCCACCCATTTTGTGGTGTAATCTTCGACAACAAAGATCCACTTTTTACCATCTTTACCTTCCGGCAGGGGGCCAAAAAGATCAATAGCTAGTGTTTCAAAACGTTGGGATGAAACTGGAGTTTGCAGAAGACCAGCAGGTTTCTGGATGCTAGCTTTGAATTTATTACATTCAGGACAGTTTTTAACGTAATCTGTGATGAATTTCCGCATGCCAGTCCAAAAATATCTTTTCGATATTCTGTTGAACGTTCCTTCAGCACCATAATGACCAGCTGTAGGAGCATCATGGTGATCTTTAAGAATATGTTCTCGTTCCTGTATAGGAACAACTAATTGAGTGTCTTCATTCTCAGAATCTGGAGAGTATCTGTACAGCACTCCACGATTCATAAGATAGCCACGATCAGTCCAGTTGGAATAATCAGTTCCTTTTTCTGGTGATTCAAAAGTGTCGATGATTTTCTTCAATTCATCATCTTTCATCTGTTCACTTCGTATGTCTTTCGAGGATCGAGCTGGGATATCGATAGTTAACGTGCAAATTTCACAATTTGGCTTCTTGTGAGTACAACTAGGGCGTGATAACATGTCATCTAACACATTTGCTTTTCCAGGAATGTACTCAATCTTTAAGTTGAAACTTTGAAGTTGCAAAGCCCAACGGGCTAACCGTCCAGAAGGCGATTTCAAACCCATTAACCATTTCAGTGGTTGATGATCTGAAGCAATTGTGACTTCAGATCCTTCAACATAACCTCTGAATTTATTGAGGGCCCAAACTACGGCGAGTGCTTCTCGTTCAGTGGTCGAATAATTTCGCTCCGCTGAAGTAAACAAACGGCTTGCATATTCAATGGTGTGTTCTTCTTTACCTGAGCCCTGGAGCAGGACTGCTCCGATTGCGTAATTAGATGCATCATTTCGTATGACAAAGGGTTTTGTATCATCCACTTGTCTGAGAATAGGAGCAGTTATCAGACACTGTTTGAGCGTGTCAAAAGCTTTCTGCTCCTCTTCTCCCCATTTCCAAGGAGCATTCTTTTTAGTGAGATTGCTCAATGGTCTTGATTTCTCAGAGAAATTAATCTTCTATACCAAGAACAACTTTGCAGGAAGGATTGCACTTGTTTAACATTTTTCGGAGGAAGTATATCTCTGATAGCAGTTGTTTTGTCAGGATCTACTTGGACTCCGGAACTAGTGATATAGTGTCCGAGGTACTTTACTTTTTCACAAGCAAAGTTGCATTTACTGCGATTTGCTTGCAGTTTAAACAACAAAAGTCTTTCGAAGACTGTTTTGAGGTCAGCAAGATGTTTTTCAAATGTTTCTGATAAGATAATTATATCATCTAAGTATGATAATACGTGCATGTCTTTAAGACCACTCGAAATTTGTCAACTAATCTTTGAAATGTGGCAGGAGCCGTTTTCAGTCCAAATGGCATTCGCCGGAAACGAAAAGTTCCAAATGGGCAGACAAATGCTGTTTTGTCTCTGTCTGAAGAACATACACTGATTTGGTGGTAACCCGATTTTAAATCAATTGTAGTCATGAAAGGTGTATGCTTCGCCGCATGAAGCAAATCGTCCATTCGAGGTAGAGGATAAGAATCAGAAACTGTCGTTGCATTAAGTTTTCTGTAATCAATGCATAAGCGCATTTTTCCATCTGGTTTGGGAATGAGCACAACAGGTGCTGAATATGGTGATTCACATTCTTCTATAATGTTTCCTTCTAATAGTGTATCAAGTTCTTTCTTAGGAGTTCTTTTTTCCCAGGTGACATTCTATAAGGAGGTACGGAGACAGGTGGACTATCTCCTGTATTGATTCGGTGTTCAATGTAGGGAGTAGGCTCTCCCCCTGGTTCAAAGACAGATGCGTACTTCTTTAAGACTGCAACTAGTTTTTCTTTCTGCGTAGTATTTAAACATCGACCTTCTTCTTCACGAAAAGTACATAAATTGACATCTAAGTTGTCAACTGGATGTTGGTTATTGGCATGTTCACCAAAGGCAAACTGCTTCTGAGGCATTTCAGCAAAAAACCTTTGTTGATTCCTTAAATCCAACATGATTCCTGATTTCTTTAGAAAGTCAATACCTAGCAGAGTTCTGTTCCTTTTTGCTTTGGGTAATGCAATAAGCTCTTGGTCGAACTTCCGTCCTTCAATTTCAAGGGTTACTGTAGTGATGAGGACATCTTCTGTCGAGCGCTGTCCATCAGCAAGTGAGATACACATTGTTCTATTCCGGAACTTAGCACCTTCATCCTTCAGCAATGTATACAAAGTTTCACCAGCAATAGAGTGACTGGATCCAGTATCCGCACAAGCCTTTCCAAAAATTCCATTTATACGCAGGTATACGGTTGATACCGAAGCTATAGTAATAAAACAGGAACTTGCTTCCAAAAATTCGAATCGGGACGATTCAGTCTTAGGCTCTGCTGTGCAATTGGGACACTTTGCTCGGATGAAACCAGAAGTTCTACAACCATAACACTTTACAGGAGGGCGATCTTCCTGTTGCTTTGTAGCATAACTTCTATTATTTATTCTCGGAAAAGGCTTCCTAGAGAATTGCTGGTTTCTGGATGAAACGGTGTTTTCATGTTCTGCAGTCAATGAGGCTGACTTAACCCAAATTTTATTTCGATTTTCCAGAAGTTGAGACTTCTTCTGCAATCCCACCTTCATGTTGTCAAAGCTATCCAGTTTGTCAACTAGATCACATGGTGAAATGATTTCAGACCATGTATCGATGAAATGGTTTCTGTAATCTGGAGGACATTTCTTTTTAATTTGATCTGTGATGATCAGATCCTTAAGTTTTTCGAAAGTCTCAATCTGCAGTTCAGTTAACCATCCTTCTAGATATGTTCGAACTTCGACGTAAAAGTCTTTCCAGGTACTGTTGGCGGCTTTTCTATGTTGAGAAAATAATAACTTGAATTTCTCTGCACTGAGTTTAAAGCGTTTTAGTAACATACTTTTAATATAGTCATAATCTTGAGACAATGTGTCTGGTTCTCTGGCGATCAATTTTGCGATATCGCTTGGTAGTGCACTTATGAGATAAGTGACAAAATTTTCTTTGGGAACTTTAAGGAAAGAAAGTTGTCGTTCAAATAAAGTCAAGAAGAGACCAATGTCATCATCTTGTGCTTTGAATTTAGGGAGTAACTTTTGAACGTCAAGAGTAGGTTTCTCCACACCCAACCCATGAGTAGTAGCTGATTGTTGTGGCTGTGACAGTCGTAACTTTTCGAGTTCGAATGCCCTCTCGCTTTCGATCTCTCTAAGTTTCTGTTCATAATCACTTTTACGATGTTGAATAATACCTTTTAAATATTCACGGGTGAACTCTTCATCATATTTAGAGTCATTAATTATTAAGTTTTTTAGGTCTAACACAGACATTTTAGAGGTAATAGTTAGTCCGAGATCTTCACAAAGAGATCGTAAGTTCTCTTTCTTAACTCCTGCGAGGTAAGACATTTTAATTATTTTTGTGAAAAGTTTTAAAGTTCAAAAAGTTTCTAATACCTAATTATTATGCCAAAACTATAATTAATACACTATGCTGAAATATTCTGTAGTAAAATAAAAATTTATACACGAAAAATTCAATGTACATTAAATTAATATACTAACAATTATAACCTAGGGAAAAATTACATTATATGTCACACTAAAAACACTAATAAAACAAAAAAAATATACATAAATTGCAGATCTATAACGAATATGTGGAATAATATGCTTCAGGAAAAAACAACAAAATAAAATATGAAAAATTCTTTGTTTGTTTTATTAATTACCTAACTATCAAATTAAGTAAGAGAAGAAAAAACTTTTTCCAAATGCACTTCAAAGAATAAAAGAAAATATTTAATTAAACATTGAGTACATAAAAGTATCAAGAATCTTCTCTTCACCAGAATTTATATTTTAGACTAAAAAGAATATACAACGAACATTCGGAAATAAAATTATGTCTATTTCATTTCCGGTAATTTTCAGAACCGTTCCTGTGGCGGGAAAACTTATACCTTTTACTTTTATTATTATTCATTACTTTTCAAATTAAACTCAATTTAATATCTTTTCTTTAAAACAAATTGAATAATAATCTAACAAACTCAGGCTAGAAAAATTTAAATAAGATACTCTGAAATAGGCATAAATATGTTTTTAGATTAATAACATAAACCATCAATTATTTACTTAAAATCAACTTCTTTTCAACAAATGAATAAGAAATAGACTATAAATCTGTCTTTTTAGAAAACCACAGAATATTAAATATTCCTAGTAAATTTCATCAGTTACTTGGAACAGTATTCAATGAAAAGAAACTCATAAATTACAACATAAGCATTTTCTCCTAATACATATATATAAACAGAAATCAACTTTACGCTGACAGGGTGAAATAATTTGAGTTCAAGGTCACATGCGCGAAGCGAAATTCGCATTTGCATTCTTACATACATGAATCATATTTACTTTCGTTACGAAATTAACATCTGAAATCAGTTTTACACTTTGGAATACAAAATTTTTAAAACATTTATACAAATATACGCAATTCTAAATACGTGATTTCAAAATGAATAAAATATTAAATGCAAACTCTAATTTCTAAATTCCTACAATATTCTTATACAAGCTAGAAAAGATATATCTAGAAAAGATTATCTTAAGATTATTATGCAATAACTGTATTATTATTCATAAAAACAATATATTGAAATATAATTCCATTTACACTTAAAATATAAGCATTTTACTGCCATAGAGACGGGAAACATTGGATTGAAATTCTACAATGGTCAGGATGACCTAAGTTTCTCGTTTTGTTCAGACGAGAAATTT
>BMAW01113349.1:0-28796 GCA_019974015.1 Nephila pilipes
CAGTTACAAAAAGAAACGGGGGAAATAAAGTTAGAAAATAATTTGGTTACCTCCGAATCAGCATTTAAACTAGCAACACGAAGTCACTGACAGACATAATCCCAGTGATGCATTTTTTGGTGGAAGCACCAACACCATTAAGCTTTTCTTTGAAGGATGTGCAAAACACATTGATTTCACCAGTTTGTGTCCCTGGGTTAACTAATACTATGAATATCCAGTTAGCCATCCAGAAATAATAATGCAGGGTTTTCAGGATAATGATACCTCTTTCGGTCCGGTGAAATGCATGTACCATCCCGGGTTACAGTATCAATGTCACGGTAAATTGATGTTTCCATACTGTCGTACGTGTGCTGAAATGCTCAATCAAAGCATTGGTAGCCATACGCTCCAAAGAAATCAATCACAATGACGTGGGTGACTGAAGAGGTCAAGAAAGCATGAGGGGTTACATTATAAAGGTTATTGTACTATTAAAGGGGGGGGGATTTTAAGCCGGCATTTTTATATTTATAAATATACTCATGGACCAAACAATTAGCGCACCAAGAGATCGTTACGATACTTGGCATAAAGGTACATGTCGGGGAGATATGCAAATGATTAGAAATGCAGCGTGATTGCGCAATACGTATAGCCGGTAGAGGGCGTTTAACGTCGTTCTCCGTGGAGTATAGAACAGGTAACCAAAGCTTGTTTGAGTATGCTGAATCGTTTACAAAGGAAGAGCTGAGGTAGACATGCCATTACGCCGTTTTCGAAGACAATGTGAGCACCTGTCGCAGTTTGAGAGGGAGAGAATCATCAGCATGATGGTCAACTACGCGAGTAGATCGTCAATTAGGCCGCTCTGGTTGTGTTGTGAGGAGTAGTTCGTTTCGATAAAAAAAAAAATTATTCTTTTTGTTGAAGACATCCAGAGCGCTAAATTACTTCATTTTAAAAACCTGAACCAATATCGCGACGAGACGATTTCAACTAGTTACTGAAACTCAGCATAGTTTTAAAAAAGATGAAGGATGGATTCGCTGAGATTCAATGGATTGATTCGAGACCGCATCGTCCTGGGAGTGTGAGTGAGTGACTGTAGGGTTTAATGGCGCAAGAGCCAAAGCATCGTCCTGGGAATTAAAGACAGGTGATTGTAAGAACGATTGCTTCGAGAAAATAACCAGGTTTAGAAAAGGCAATTGAAATCGTCAGGCAGAAATTTGAAAAAGAATTAACACTGTCATGCAATATAGTTCACGAGCAAATCCAAAATATAAAAAATACCTTCACAAACAATAGTGATGAAATTTACTAAATAAGATAAAAATAACAAAACAAAATAAATCATACGTAAACAAGAAGCTTAAAATGATAAACAACAGAAAGAGGAACAAAATTTTCTAATTCTAATCCCACTTACTAAAACCAAACTATTAACTAAAGATTTTTTCCTTAAACTTAAAGGAAAGGCAGGTCATAAATAAATCATCTAAACAAGAGAAAGTATACAAGCAAACGTAATACAAAGAAAAGTAAATATAGAGAATAAATTCAGTAAAAGATTTCACGATATAAAATACAAGAGTATAATCGATATAAGGATAACTTTGTAAAAAAATTAGATAAATAACGTTCTATGCTAAGTAAGATGGGTTTATTTTTACAGAATAAAAGAATAGCCTTCACTTCAGAAGAAGCAGAATTTCAACCTGATATGGATCCTAGTGAAAAAGTATCGAATTGGTTAGAGAAGTAAGCATTACTTTCAAATTGATTTGGAATTTTTCCATTATTATTTCTCATTTTTTCTTCTAAAGAATCATTTTCGAGAAATGAAAGAAACGATGAAATGAAAAAAGAAATCTTATTTCAAAATATTATAATTGCTTAGTAGGTGCACATAAAGAATTATTTTATAGATTTAAAAATTGAAGTTCTCGATTTTGATACAATCAGTTTATTTCTTACCAGTATATTTGAAATATGGTAAATGTTATAAATTACTAATTATTTTTAGAAATGCATTGTCACCGGTGGTTACCGAACCAGATCCATCCGGAAGTGATGAGTAAGTAATTCCACATCTACTCAGAGTTTTATTCCTTGCCAGCTGTAAAATATCACCCCACCCCGCATTTTGTTCAGTATTGAATACAAAATTATTATTATTATTATTATTATATATATATATATGAATGTATCACATAAAATCTTTCATGCAGAAATCCAAGTAGTCCAAAACCTAGTACTCCACCGATATTCGCAGAAGACGATCCCAACCCAGAAGCTACAAGAGGTAAGAAGAGCTCATCATTTATTGCTGACTAGTATGTTGGTTTGTTTTATGAGGGTCTTACATAAGACCTATGTATTGCTCACTCACAACTATTATGTATGTAGTAAGTAATTCTACTAATTTAGCTAAGTGATGGTATTAAACTGGCAGTGTTAAATATATTAGTTAGTATAAATCAGATTAATTAAATTAACTCCTAATTTCTTTTTTAAGCTTTCTATATGAAAGATGGAAATTAGACCTTGTGCAAAATATAAAATGAAAAGCATACAATATTTTGTATTTCATCAAAATAATAAGTACTTTTACTCTGTAAAGCTTAAGGTTTATAATAGAATCTTAAGTAAATTACCCAAGTAAGATAAAGAAATTAATACAGTAAATCTCATAAGCAAGATCTTATTATTTCTGATTAAATAATTACTTGTTTCATTGCGTAATTTGTAAGAAATAATGTTTGGAGTTTTTAATAATATTTCTAAGCTCCCCTTGACTATTCCTATGCTTACTAAAATGTAAATTCCCTCCATAAAATCATATTTCAAAACATTAATGTAATTTTCATGGCATTATAAAAATAAAAAAAGAAATTCAGATAAGTCGACAGTATATGATTCCGATCCATCCACTTTCAGTGGTAAATTGCGTACGACGTTAAGTTCCGATGAGTTCTTACTCTCTTCGACGACAGAAATGGCTGATGAAGAACCAATGCAGGTACTGATTCTAATATTTTCAAAAATTTAATATTTTTTATTGTTTGTGAAACAAATGAAAAGATTATTGTCAAGTACTCTTCAAAGCATGATCATGAATTAAGGCCACAAAACATAAAATTTCAACCAATTAAAAAAAACTTGTCGGGAATTTATTAAAGCTAACCAAGAAATGAATATTATTAATAATAAATTGCAAAATGAAACTTATAATTCTATTCTTTTATATAGACCTCAAGGGCAAAATATGGTCTCAGGTTCTACAAGCTTAAAAAAAATTGAAGAAATAATTCATTAACAATTGGCTTACAAACAGCTGAACAAAAAGAAATGATGGTAAAAAGCTGTAATAAAGTATTATGAATTGACTCAATCACAAAACCAATAAATATGATCTCTATTTAATGAATTTAATCGTATGATGAATATAGGTAGGTTATCCAATTTCACATTTATCACAAATAAATTAGAAATGGAATCTATGCATTGTTAATTTGACAGCAAGAATGAGTTTCAACTTAAATCTATTGCATCTTTAACGATGATAAAACAACAGGTCCGCTTTTAAACAAGTGTTTGGAGATTGAGGTTAGACCTGCTTTGTAATAACTAGCATCGTTCTTAAGAACAGTTAATTTAACTGTTTGTGGTTTGAAAATAAAGGAATTAATCATTCTTCTTGGTAGTTCTTTAGAGTGAAACGAATTCAAAAAAAATTGAGAAAAATAGTATGGATAATTTTAATGTTCCTTTTTCTAGACAAGGAACCTGCTTCATATTAAATATTTCGATATAATTATTACGGTGAGCGAATTATGGAGCGTATCATATCATAAATTTCCACAGCATATACTGATATGAAGATTTGTATTACAGTCGTTTCCACAATAAATTAAAAAACGCATCATTTTAGCTAGCACAAATTTAATTGTCGATAATGGAATTGATATTGCTAAAATGAGAAACGATACATACTAGCATATTGCTATAGATACAATATTCGCTATCACACGCGCAAGCTGTATTATCCTTCATTGTATAAATGGCACAATACTCTTGATTAGAAATTCTGATGGAGAGTGTTTATGTGAAGGCAATATATTCATAATTCGTAGAATCACAAGCTAATGGAAATGTGTTTTAGGAAGTTAAACAGATTGCAGAAGGATGTTCAGACCATGATAAATATTTCTGTAAGTGTATAAGAAATCATATTTATCTCTATGTATGCATTTGTGTACTTGTGTATGCTTGGATATTCAAATACTGTATAAACATATTCAAAAAGTGAACTCATTATGTGTTCGGCAACTTCCGTGTTTTGATAGTGTTTTAAGCGATAGAATGGTTGAAGATAAAGAATCTGACCATGATTCAGTTTCATCCGTAGCTTGAGCGGAAAATTACAATCATTCTGCACCGATCGCCCTCGTTTCACTTCTTAATGCAATGTTAATAAACAAACAATTAAAAAGCAATCGATTTTTTGAACTTAATTTTTGTTTCCTACACTGATATTTTGTTATAATTTTAGAAAAAATGCTTTATTTCTTCCAGAAAAGCAATATTAATATTTTTAGTCTTACCTTCGTGGCTTTTGTCTTTACCTTTTTTTCAGGCGAAATTCTCAAAGAAATTGGTGTGATGAATGCACACCTGTAATTTCGACCTCCTACTCAAAAACATGTACCCCTAGTACCTCAAACACCGAGAAAGTCATAGAACACTCACTGAGCGGAAAAAGAATTGTGAATATTTCACATTTCCTAAGTTGTATTAAAAAAAAAAAAATGAAGACCCGGAATGTAAGAAAATGCCCGTAAATACTGCTGCTGTTTCAGGTATAATGAAAATTGGTGGGGGGTTACCCATTTAGAAGAATTTCTGTCTACGTCAGATATTAATCCTCTTAGCTCAAATACGTACCAGAAAGAACACGATAACATTGCTACAGCTTGGGAGAAAGTTTCTGAAAATGAAATGTACTGTGCAGCAATGGAAGAAAAATATTTAGCAGTTCAAGATGGAGTAGTTGGAGGCGATGGAATTCCTATGCTGACAGTCGTTGTGAATGGTTGCTGGGCCAAGAGATCATACAGAACCAACAACTCGTATCTATCCGGAGTGGTAAGTTTTGTTTAATATATTTCGTATTTTAGTTTAGTTTTTATTAACGTCGCATTAGAAGCAACACGAGGGCTATTGGCGACGGACCTCGTAATTTTGAACCACGGTCAAATGACGAGGACGACACCTGAGCTGGCACCCCCCTCTCGTAACTTCCACACCACGCCAACGGGAGGACTTTGGGCCCCGAACAGAATTAACGTGCATCTGCCCCAGCTACACGGCGGGTCTTTGGCGGCCAAGGATCGAACCCGCGACTGAACGAAAACTGCCGGTCGCTAGTCCACGACCTTGACCACTAGGCTACCATGGCCCAATATATTTCATATATTTCTATTGATTAAGTCATCTTTGCAAATTGTAGAAATTGAAAACTTTTTAACGCTATGTTGCATATGTAATCAAATAGACACAACTGAATTAAATTCATATTTAAAAATATTTTTATGAATTGTTTTGCATTTGCTGACTTAACTAATTTATTATTAACTTAAATAATGTTCAAAATAAATTTGATAACTGTTAAACTTTTTTTATAATTTCAGGCTGCAATAGTGATATTTCGGACAAAGACAGTTTTATACATGGCAGTACGAAACCGATATTGCAAGGTCTGATCCAGAGCTGCAGCTGTTAAATTACCTGGCAAACATTGCTGCAGTAAAAATTGGCATGGCAGCTCTGCGAATAAGGAGGCAAATATAATTCTAGAAGGAATGCAAAACAGTGTGGCTATGTATGGTGTAAAATATGCAAAAGTTATTGGAGATGGAGATAGCAACGTTTACAAAACTATATTAGATTCCAGGCCCAACGGTGAACTTCAGGTGGAAAATTTGGAGTGCTAAAATTACATTTTCAGGAATTTTTGCCTGAGGTTAAAAGATATAGTTAGGGACAGCAAAGCTGGACCAATAACTTTGAGAAAGTGTGAAGGAAAAAACATTTCACGGCTATGAAGATCTGTAATTTCAACGACTGCGCACCTAACAAAAAACGACGTAAACTTTGATTGTTAATCCATACTCCAAAAACATATTTTAAATGCTCCATACATACCATGCGTTTGAAGATCAACAAAATTGTGTTGATTCTGTTTGCAGCATTCAAAAAAAATGATAAAAACTGGATTTCAGATTTATTGGAATCTGGGTTATTACACAAAATAATAAATGTCGTGAGCAATTTGGCTGATAACAAACTGGAATTTGAACATCAGTAGCAAAGTAATACAATACAAAGAAGAAATTCGTATTACACTAAAACTAATTAAAAACAGATGAAACAAGCTTCCATAAATTGATTAGCAGCTTTATTGAAACTTATAAGATAAAGAATCCAGTTTTGATGCATATTTCCGGAGTAATTACATCAAAAGAACAAAAATATGGGCTTCTTGTAATAATAAAAAAAAGGCCCGCGTAAATACAAACATGAAATCGGAGCGCTGGCATCGTCAAATAAAATACGAAGAAGCTGGAAGGACTGTAATGAAAAGAATGGATAAAAATATTTCAAAAGCCATTATCAAGAAATTGCTATTAAGGATAATCATTATCGAAAGGGGAAAACTAAAATTTGGAGTTGCTCTACTTCGATAACATCACAAAACAAGTTTAGAAATGGGGGATGGATATGGATTTATTCAATGTCATAAAAAAAACATCGTTACGAAAACTCGAGAGGAATCCATTTTAACATACGACATTAAAGAAGTCAATAAAACTTGCCAATGCACAATAAGGTGTGAGGAACACAATATTTACACTCATTCCGCCTCGTGTAGTTGTGTAGCTCACCTTCTGGAGAATTTCTATAAATACCGAGTCCTCTGTTTTAAACTCCTGCAGAGGCTCATAGAAAAATATTCTACCCGAACTTCAGCTCTTCGAGCGAGAAATTAATTGGGTAGATAAAACATAATACCTCGGATTTTAACTAGATAAGAGCCTCACATTTCGCCACCACATCAAAATGTCAAAAAAAGTTCCTTCTGAGATTCAACATATTAAAACGTCCGACAGGCAAAAATTCTAAACTCTGCGTCTCAAAAATAAATTCATACCCATTATTACGCATGGATGCGCTACGTGCGGTGCTGCGTCTATTGTGAATTTAATTACTTTACAACGTCTGCTCGGCACATATATCAATGCCTATAGACTACACTCAATTAAAGAGTAACATAAAGAACTGAAAGTCGATTCATTTAAAACTGTTATCCGGTGGTTGGCAGCTAATTTTCATAGCACCATCAGACAACACTCAAATTCTTCCATTTCATCGCAAAAAGCCTACATCGGGAGAGTATCGCTATCCCCTAGCATCTGCAAACATAAACTGCTTGTATAGACTGGCCCGAAATTGAAAATATACATATGTGTGTAATGATTTAACTTTAATATTTTCCCTCAATAGTAATTTAATTTACTATTCTGTCCCATTCTGTCTAGTACAAAAGCAAAGAATGCATTTTTATTTCCTGATCCAATTCCAAATTATCCTTTTACTTAACAGAATCACACGCTCCTAGAATTTCTTTAATCCGCTTTCGCACGCTCGTAAATCTGTCAGAATTAATCCCCACTAGACACTCTGTCAACCGCTGAAGTCTCTAGAATCTCTAATCTTGTGCCACGTGTTTTATTACGTCTATTATGAAATTTTTACAATATTGCAGATTCGTTTGTCTCTACCTGCAAGTAGCAAGAATATTTACATAAGTTTAAAAAATATCAGGTTTGGGAGTTCTATTGGATTTCTTAAAAGTAGTTTGTTTAGAAATCGAAGCACGTGTTCAGGTTTTTGTAAAAAAGCACTTTCTGAACATTTAAATTAGAGATTCTTCAATTTGTATCCTTCTAAAAAAGGGAATTCATTTTGACTATAGTGAAGATTTTTTCATAGATTATTACAAACAGCTTGAAAGGAGTTGGTAAGTAATCAAAAAATATTATGCTTCTTCATTACATAGCGAAAAATATATGATAATTCAGCGCATCAAAGATACTCCTCTATCTAGAAAAAGGAAGAATCTTAAAACTGGTTCCGAAATGTAGCAGATCAATAAAAAAATTACATTAATTCCGCTTCTTTTATACCGCTATGTCTTGACGAAAGCACTGACGTCGCTAAATCTGCACATTTAACTGTTTTTGCTCGACAGTGCGTTGCAAACGTCATTAAGGAAGAATTAATTGTGATAACATCGTTGCTAACAGCTACAAAGGGCACAGATATTTGTTAGGCTGTTAAAAATTCACTTGCTGAGAAAGAAATTGATTCGAAAAAAATCAATTCGGTGACAACTGATGGCGCTACCAGTATGATGGGAAAAAAACAGTTTCATAGGTTTATTTCAAACAGACGTAGGACATTCGATTCTTGAATTCCTCTGCATCGTTCACCAACAAGCCTTGTGTTGTTCTAAGAGTGGTTTAACATCTCTTAATAATGTAATGGCGGTAGTCACAAAAATAGTCTCATTTCTTCGCAGGTTTTAAATATGTGAAAGTTTGATGCTTTATTAAATGAAGTCGCCTCGGTGTATAATGACTTTTCGATGTATAATAATGTTTGAAGTACGTTCTTGTGGCTTAACCATTGAAGATTTGTTGATTGTTTGGAAGAAATCAGACTGTTTCCGCAAAATGAGGGGTAAATTGAACAATACCAACAGATGTTGGATGTTATGTGGCTTCCAAAATTGATGTTTTTAGAGACCATATGCCAACGTTTCAATGAATTAAACGTGAAGCTTCAAGGCACAAATAAAACAATTATCTTCATGATAGATCTCATTCGCGTTTTTGACACTAAGTGAGTGAGTGAGTGTAGGGTTTAATGGCGCAAGAGCCAAAGTAGGCTATGCTGCGCCAAACACTCGTTAAAGTCTATTTAAAAAGTAACAGCCTTAAAAAACGCAAGACAAACACAAATAACACACAAAAGATAAAAAGTTAAAAATCAAATGTGGTGTAAAAGGCCAATATGTCGTAAAAAAGCAAATAAATTATGGTGGGGGTTTTCCCCCACCAAGTCAGAAAGTTTTAAAACAGATGAATGAAAAAAAAGTCCGGCGATGATGATCAAACACCGGACAGTCAATTAAAATGTGATGAATAGAGTAAGGGACATGACAGGAAGGACACTCGGGAGCATCTTCTCCAAACAAAAGATGTTTGTGAGTAAAACGAGTATGTCCAATGCGAAGGCGAGTCAATCTGACATCGGCTCTTCGCAATGGAAATACAGGCCATTCTTCGATGATCGGCTTCACCGAGTGTAATTTATTGTTAATTTGTAAATTCCACGATTCCTGCCATGTCTGATGAATGAGCATTAAAATATGACGTCGTAAGTCATCAAATGGGACTGCAAACTGCAGAAGATTCGTTGCCGAACGTGCAGCCGAGTCCGCTTGTTCATTTCCTAAAATACCTACATGACTAGGTACCCAACAAAATTTAATAATATAACCCTTGTTATAAAGACAACAAATCATGTCTGCAATCTCCATCACAATAGGGTGACAGCGATCGTTTAGATTAACCAATGTTTCCAGGACGCTCCTGCTGTCAGTATATACAACGAACTTTCGAGATTAGTTTTATTAACGTCGCACTAGAAGCAACACGAGGGCTATTGGCGACGGACCTCGTAATTTTGAACCACGGTCAAGTGACGAGGACGACACCTGAGCTGGCACCCCCCTCTCCTAACATCCACACCACGCCAACGGGAGGACTTTGGGCCCCGAACAGATTTAACGTGCATCAGCCCCGGCTACACGGACGAACTTTCGAGAACTGGATGTCTCGACTAATTTCAGGGCACAGTAGATGGCGACTGCTTCGGCAGTGTAGACACTGCAGGAAGAGTCGAGCCGGTAACTGTGCCTGATGTCATTTGAAACGACACCACAGCCGACGTATCCAGTTGAATTCGATCCATCCGTGTATATATAAAAATAAAATCCTCATACTGACAGCGATGGAAGGCAAAGATTCTCTGGAGAACAATGGGACATGTGTTGGATTTGCTGAATAAAGCAAAAGAGTTATGGAAAGTAAACCTTGGAACATTCCAAGGTGGAAATTTAATAAAATTTCTTTGTTGAATACCCAAGTCATGTAGGCTGAGTTCCTCAATGATGTCTTTCACCCTTTCAGAAAAAGGACGGATGAAAGAAGGACGAGCACTGTACAATCTGATTAATGACGGGCTGTTAGAAATGGTCTTTAATGGGTGAGATGGGAGAGATGGCATTTTGAAATGATAATAGAGCGACAGTTTCAGGCGTCGCGAAGCCAAAGGCAGCTGGTTACAAATGACATAGAGGCTCTGCACAGGTGACGTTCGAAAAGCACCACAGCAGATTCTCAGAGCATTATGGTGGACAGGGTTAAGTTTCCGCAAGGTAGTTTTGCAAGCAGATCCGTAAACGATACATCCGTAGTCGATCCGAGACAGAATCACCGACTGATACACTCGGAGTAGAGAAATTCGATCCGCTCCCCAAGAGGTATTGGATAAAACACCTTCAAGATGTTGAGGGATTTCTCACACTTCTTCCGCAGATGTAAAATGTGCGGAAGGAAAGTGAGTTTGCGGTCGAAAATTACTCCGAGGAAGCGGACGTCAGGGACGACCGGAATAGACGTATTACGGATGCGAATGTCAGGATCGGGATGGAGACCCAGTTTCCTGCAAAAATGCACGCAACTACTCTTGCTGGGAGAAATACTATGCCCATTTGCGTCACACCAAGTAACCAAGTTATTAACTGCATTCTGGAGTCGCCGCTCTATTAGATGCATGGACGATCCTTCGCAGGAAATCTGCAGATCGTCGACATACAATGATCCGTGAACAGATGGCTGAAGTTTTAAAAGAATTGGTGACAGGTGACAGATGAAAAGAGTCGGACTTAAAATACTTCCCTGAGGAACTCCTTCAAATTGAGTAAAAGAAGATAATAAAACATTACCCACAAGAACTTTAAAGGATCTAAAGGATAAAAACATTTGTATAAAAAGAGGCAAATTGCCTCTCAAACCATAACCGTGTAATGTGCGAAGTATCCCATAGCGCCACGTACGGTCATATGCCTTTTCGATATCAAAGAAAATAGAAACCAAATGATTCCTCCGTACGAAAGCAGAACGAATCTGACTTTCGAGTAGAAGGATGTTATCTACTGTGGATCTTCCTTTACGGAAGCCACTCTGAAACGGAGGAATGCATTGATCCCCTTCCAATTGATATACGAGACGGGCATTGACCATACGTTCAAGGGTCTTACAGAGGCAACTCGTCAGAGCGATAAGCCTATAGTGGAGAGGGTTCTTTGGATCCTTACCAGGCTTTAGAATAGGAATAACGATTGCTTCCTGCCACTGGCTAGGAAACACATGCTCCCTCCATATTCGGTTGAATAGGTAAAGGAGACTGACAAGTGAATCCTCGCTCAAGTGGCGAAGCATATCGTATGTTATACCATCAGAGCCTGGACTGGTATTGTTAGATAAGGACAGAGCCTTTCTCAATTCCCACATGTCAAAGTCACAGTTGTAAGGGAGTGGTTGCCGACACCTGAAGTTGATAGGTGTCTGCTCAGAACGATTCTTAGTCGCTAAAAATGTAGCGCTGTAAGAATCGGAGCTTGACACACTAGCAAAAGAGTGGCCGATTACATTGGCCACTTCGACAGGTGAAGAATGCACAGCATTTGCAGTTTCCAATATCGGGATGGAAAATTCCCGATACAGGGAGTTTGCAGCTTTTACCTTTCTCCATAACTGTTGACTTGTGGTAGACGATGTGATGGAAGAGACATACCTGATCCAAGATTCCCTCTGACTATGTCGCCTTACTCTGCGAGCAATGGCCCTTGCCCTTTTAAAGGCTATGAGATTTTCAATAGTGGGATACCGTCTGAAGATACCCCACAATTTCCTTTGTTCCCGGTAGGAGGATTGACATTTCTTATTCCACCATGGTTTACTCATCTTCCTCTGTGATGTTCCACTCTTCGGTATCGCTGCATCAGCAGCGTTCACGATAGAGGTAGTGACATTTCGGACAGAGCTAATAATATCCTGGTCTTGAACCATTGTACCGGTAATAACCGCTAACCGTGTGAATAAATCCCAATCTGCCCGGTTGAAGCGGTAAGTGGGGGGACGTAAACGCACCCCACTACCATGAACCTGGGAGATCAGGAGAGGGAAATGATCACTATTATAGAGATCATTTAGAACCTCTAAATTCAGCGACGGTAGCAGTGTCGGTGAACAAATGGCTAGATCAAGGGAATGAAAAGTTCTAGTGGGAGCTTGGAAATACGTCTTCTCGTCGGTGTTCAGCAGACAGAGACTGTGATCAGAGATCAATCGCTCGATCTGCCGACCGCGAGAATTTGTACCATCATACCCCCACTGAGGGCTGAGTCCATTGAAGTCACCTAGCAGAAGGAAGGGGGCTGGTAACTGATCGACTAGTTGGTCTAAATCCATTTGTGACACAACATCGTTAGGTGGCAGATAAATGCAGCAGACTGTGATTAATGTGCGAGTATGAATTCGCACAGCCACAGCCTGCAACGATGTGGTCAGTGTAACGACGTTATGAGGACAGTACTGGGATGCCAGGATGCAAACACCTCCCGAAGAAGATGCTGCTACATCAACATCCCGTCGTACACAATTATATCCACGCACTCGGATTGTCATATCACTCTTCAGAAATGTTTCCTGAAGAGCAACACAGACAGGTTGGTGTGTAGATATAATGGATTTGAGATCCTCTAGTCTGGGTCGTAAACCGCGGCAGTTCCAGGAAACAAAGGCCATTAAATGTTCGCACTTGAAGTAGAGGGTCCGGGTTCTACCCCCACAGTATCATAATCTTCCGGTGATGGGTGGAGATCCACCATATCACCTTCAGTAGAGTCAAAGACTCTACTTTTTTTGCGAGGAACGCTGTTCTTCGCAGAATTTTTTAATTTTAGTCTCTGCAAGGCCTTGGACCTAGCCAAGGGCTTGGTCTGCTGCGCCTTCGCAGAGGGAGGGTTCTTTAATATATTAATTTTTTTGTTAGATGTCGATGGAGATCTAGTAGTTTGTATCGTAGGTATTGGTTCTGGAAATTGTGTAGATTTAGACATTTTAGTTATCTGCGTAGCGGTAGAATAACTTTTTCCCTGTACAGGGGTACGGGAAGCGACTATACGTCGAGCCTCAGGGTATGGTACATTTTGCAGCGTCTTGCAGTTGCAATTTCCTTCTCCACTGCCCATTTAGGGCAAGAGCGAGAATATGCAGGGTGGTTGCCCTGACAATTGACGCACTTCTCTGCAGCGGTACAGGAAGCACTTTCGTGTCCTGTTGCTGTGCAGCGAGCGCACGTCAATTGTCCCCTGCATGCCATCTTAGAATGTCCAAAACGCTGACAATTAAAGCACCTTAGAGGGTTCGGAATGTATGGTCGGACGGGGAGTCTCAGATATGCGGCCTGAATAGTCTGTGGCAGGGTAGGAGTCGAAAAGGTCAAGATGAGGTGCTTAGTATTAAGCACCTTACCATCTCGCCTAATCGTTATCCTCCGAACACCACAAACTAATTGGTCTTGCAAATTTTCTAAGATCTCCTCTTCCGACACATTAGCCAAGTCCGCAGAAGAAACGACGCCACGTGAGAAATTGAGGTTGTTATGTGGAGTAGTGATGACTGGGTATGGTCCTAATGCCTTCATGGCCAAAACAAGCTCTGCTTGTTTGGCAGTATTGACCTCAATCAGATCTTCAGAACGCAGTTTTTTTACATCTTTCACAGTTCCTAGCATGCGTTGTATCCCTTTTTGGATTAAAAAGGGCGATATGGTAGCAAAGGCATCCTGTTCTCTTTTAATTACAAAAAATCTTAAATTACTTGGATGAACATTTTTCGATGACACATTTGTTGCTACCTCCGTGGAGGTAGAAGGGTTTGATGGATCAAGGCCTCCATCGGGGCACAAAGAAGTTTTTGGATCCATAGAGGGTTTTTTAGGTTCATTTCAGCACGCCTCCACCCACCATAGGAGTCCAACAAGGGGAGGCAGCCCTCCGGTCATCTGGCAATTGCCAGGCACGGCACGGCACTTACCCCAGAGGTGGCACTGGAGTATAGTATTACAGCTTCGGGGTGTGGATCCGTCGGTTCACCCGAGGCACCCCTAACTGCAATACTAACCCTATAGCAAACGTCGTTGGGGTTCGAAAAGAACCCCTCAGAAGCGATCACCAGCCGATTGACAGGAGCGGGCTCACTCCTGCCTCCCGTCTACGGAGAAGCATGGGCCAAAGGGAACGCAACAGGATACAGACTCACTTTCCCCGGCACGGAGTCATACGGCAAACAGAGCCAGATCAAGATGAAAACCTTCATCCTAACGTTAAATTACAAAATAAAATTTTCATTATTAAGTTCTATAAATAAATACAAAAAGAAAAAAAAAAAACAGAAAGTAAAAGACAAAAATAACGAACACAAAATAACCACAAAAACAACCCCAAACAGAAATAAAAAGAACTACACTGGAAATCTGCAAATAAATATTTAATCAAACATAGATTTTTTTTGTCTCTCTTTCTTTTCAGTTTTATTTTCCACTAAGGTATCTCGGGAACGTGGCCTCCCGTACTCACCCGAAGGTCAGCCCCTGAGAGGAAGAAAGGAAAAATAGATGCCAATTTGACAAGAAGGAGGGTCGAAAATAAGAGAAGGATCGCTAGGGCATCCCGGGGGCGCGTTACCCGTGTTTACCAAAGACAGTAAACCCCATGGGAAAGGAAAAGTTCACTCAGGTCCCTCGGGTTCGAGAAGCCCGTACTTACCTGAAGTAGGTAAGCCCCTGAGGGGGGTTTTGACACTAAACTGCTTGTTTTAAATGGAACGATATTATTAAAAGAAGCTACAAGTATTTTCCAAACATGAAAAAAAATATCAACGATTTAGATATACGTGAGCAACCAGGAGAAAAAAAAAATCACTGAATAGTTTATATCTGTAATTGATTATTCAATCAATGAATTTTCAGCGAGATTTTCTCAGTTCAAAGAATTATTGGAAACATTCAAGTTTAATATGTACCCTGATGTGACTTCATTTGATAAACTGAACTTCTCTCTATTCGATTGATTGGAAATTGAACAATTTGAAATGCAACTGATTGATTTCCAGTCATTTTCAATGTGGATTCAAAAATTTATTTAAATAAGGAAAGAGTTAAAATTAATTGAAACTGAAAGATTGACAAGCAACATAAGTAAAAATGCCAAAAACGAAAATTTTGGAAACATGGAATTCGTTACCAGACACATTTAACTGCTTAAAGAAGCTGGCTCGTGCTATTTAAACCATGTTTTCATCTACCTATGCCTGCGAGTCATTATTTTCAGAGATGAATAACATCAAAGACTGGCTTAGAAACCGTTGGACAGATGATTCCAGTTCAGCATGCATTCTGCTAAAAGTAACATCTTACAACCCTAATATACAAGTTATTTGTCTTCTAATCTGCAACGACAGAAGTCACACTAATGTTACGTTAATTTTGAATGTCGCGTATAACTTAGACATAGCAAAATGTAATTTTTTGAGGTAAATAAAGAGTTTTGAGATGATAGTATTATTCTGTTCCGAATAATCACGAAATCAAAATTATTTAACGGCACATCTATGAGATCATTAAACATTTTTTTAGAAAAAAATGGCACGCTGATACATAAAGGTTCGCCACCCCTGGTCTAGATTGACCAAAGTTTCCAGGACGCTCCTGCTGTCAGTATATACAACGAACTTTCGAGAACTGGATGTCTCGACTAATTTCAGGGCACAGTAGATGGCGACTGCTTCGGCAGTGTAGACACTGCAGGAAGCGTCCAGCCGGTAACTGTGCCTGATGTCATTTGAAACGACACCAAAGCCGACGTATCCAGTTCCCTTCGATCCGTCCGTGTAGGTAGGAATAAAATCCGCATATTGACAGCGATGAAAGGCAAAGATTCTCTGGAAAACAATTGGACATGTGTTGTATTTGCTGCATGTAGCATAGGGGTTATGGTATACAAACCTTGGCATATTCCAAGGAGGAAATTTAATAAAATTTCGCTGTTCAACAACCAAGTCATATAGGCTGAGTTCCTTGATGATTTCTTTCACCCTCTCCGAGAAAGGACGGATGAAAGAAGGTCGAGCAACGTTAAGTCTCCGTAATGAGGTACTGATATTAACAGTTTGAATTGGATGAAATTGTACTAATGACATGCGATAAAAATAATTGAGCGACAGTTTCTTACGCCTCAATGAGTGAATGAATGTAAAGTTTATTGGCGCAAGAGCCAAATATGGCTATGCTGCGCCAAACAAGATTAAACTGTGGTCTAGACGTGAAGTTGAAAAAAAGACAAGTGATTGACAAGGAGAGTCGAAAATAGAGTTCTTACGCCTCAAATCCGAAGGTAACTGGTTACAAAGTTCATAGAGACTCTCCACAGGTGACGTTCGAAACGCACCACAGCAGATTCTCAGAGCATTATGGTGGACTGGGTCAAGTTTCCGCAAGGTAGGCTTGCAAGCAGATCCATAGACGATACATCCGTAGTCGATCCGGTACAGAATCACCGACTGATACACTCGGAGTAATGAAGTTCGATCCGCTCCCCAAGAGGTGTTAAGACTACATCTCGCTAGAGAGAACACAGTTGCTGCTTTTTTTTTACCCCGGGGCAGCATTGGTCGCTTGGATTTCGCCCTCGACAGACCTTATTGTAATCTTATTGTAAAATGTTAAATCTGTTAATGAGTTGCGTAGAATCAGAAGATCCATGATTGCTCTAGAAACAAGTATAAATAGTTCAGAAACAATGACAAACCTTTCAGGTTTACCAGAAGCACGCCCAAAAGTGGCCTTTGCTCCATCAAATAAAACCATTGAGCAACAAAAAAAATGCTATAAAAAAAGAAAACTTTCTGAGCAAAACAGAAGTAGAAACATCAAAAACAAGAATGATTGGAAATTTTCGTCAATGTGTGGAGAATAGCAGTCACTGTTTTCTGATTTGCTTACAGGCTTTTTAAGTGTCATAACATCATTCAGTACACGCATCTTATGAAACATTATGCAAGGCGAATAAAATTTCTTATACTGCAATGAAAATCATCAAGAGATACCGGTTGCAATACTTTTTTCTTCGAGAGTTGCAACCGAAATTTTAGTACCATTTTTAATGCAATCAAGACAAAAGTGCCCGGCTTCAAAGCGAATATTTTACTAAGTGATGATACGAATTCTTTTCCAAATGCTTGGAGAGAAGTGTTTGGAGATGAGACGGAGCATTTAACTATTGTGTGCCTGGCATGTGATGCGAAACAGGAATTTGAACATCAATAGCAAAGTAATACAATATAAAGAAGACATTCGTATTAAACTAAAAATAATTAAAAACAGATGAAACAATAAATTGATTAGCAGCTTTATTGAAACTTATAAAGATAAAGAATCCAGTTTTGTTGCATATTTCCAGAGTAATTACATCAAAAGAACAAAAATATGGGCTACTTGTTATGAAAAAAAAAAGGCACGCGTAAATACAAACATGAAATCGGAGCGCTGGCATCGTCAAATAAAATACGAAGAATCTGGAGGGACAATTTGTAAAGGAAAAAAAGGAATTCATTTTGAATATAGTGAAGATGTTTTCATAGATTATTACAAACAGCTTAACAGGAGTTGGTAAGTACTTAAAAATATCATTCTTTTTCATTACATAGCGAAAAACATATGATACACAAGTAATCGGTGCCAGTTAACTCGGGAACGTTTAATTTATCCATTTCGTTTGTTTTGAATCCGATACAGAGAAAGGTTGCTTCTATTTAAATGAATAACCACGCTCCGATAGCATTTGCTATATTTTAATCGGGTTGATTAGTCATGGTTTTTGGACGAGCACATTTATAGGTACACAAACAGAAGAATAAAGGATAGGTTCACTAAGACGTGACAGCACACACCATTAAAAATCATTCTTAGACGTACACAGCGTTATATAGCTCAGTCATTGCTTCCACGCTGTCAATTGCCTGCTGAAAGAAATGGGCGAAGCACGAACGTAGATGTTCTTAATAGTATGTATATAAAAATAATTCGCTAACTCCAAATCCAATTTCTAATCGTGGATAAACGAGGAGATTTGAGGTTCCAAAGTAAATTTTGATTGAGTGAAATATTGTATAACATCACGCAACTTCATACATCTACGGTAAACCCTTTTCATTTTTGAGGTTCTTTATTGTTAGGTGTCGAAGTGGAAAAAGTTTCTCTTTAAAAAGTACTTTTAGAGCCTCGTTCTGTCGTAATGCTGATTTCAACAGAGGGACAAACACAAACCTTGAAGTAATACTGGTGAGAAAGTGTTTTATTACCAGATACAATCTTCCAAATCATATGATTCATATGGGAGGATTAATATTAGTTTCGATGAATACTTTACGATACCAGTATTTTACATTCGGCCAAAGACTAAGTGTCTATGAAACCTGAAGTGTGGAGTGCCTTTCATGGTCAGCTTTGCAGTTCTCATCCTTATGAAAACTTCGAGAGTGCATTCATTGTTAAAAAAGACATTTCTGTTTTTAACCTATCGGATAAAGATAACAACTGAGTGAATATCCAAAGACTATTCCAGACAGTTTCTTTCCAATTCGTTCCAGAAGGGGCTCAGAGGCGAGAATTTAAGCAAACTACGTGATTTTGACGACTTTGTGTTTGAAAAACAAACTGTTAACCTACACTTTTTGAGAATATGTAGTGCCCGAAGTAAAATTAAATAAAATTATTGGTGATAAAATTATTGACATAGAACTCCTTTTATGTTCAATTTTACAACTTTGTTGCACCAAATGCTTCAAGGCCGTTTTTTTTTTTTTTTTTGTTACTAGAATACATTGTGCTCAAGTTTTGTTGTAAAATGTAAACATCGTGACTTTTGCACAGGATTTTCCAGCTCGAGGAAAACATTAAACAATCCTGAGTTAAATGCAAGATTGGTTAATACCATGAGGTAAATTGGGAAAGGTTATTCTGCTGCATATAAATTATGTGCAACATTAAATTTACCCAGGCTCAGTAAAACTGCATACCCAAACATGAGAATAAACTAATGTCTGTGATTTCAGAAGTAAATGAACAGTCAATGCAAAAGGCAGCTAATGAAGTTATGAGTATACATTCTTCTAAAAATAAATTATTTGAATTCGGTGTTATATTCGATGGAACATGGCAGCGTAAAGGTTACACTTCTATGAATGGGTGTGTTGCTGCTTCGTCAATTGAAACTGGCAAAGTAGTGGACATTGAAATAATGTCATCATATTGTCCGACCTGCACAGAGCTTTCGAAAATGCCTAAAGGTATTGTATCCGAGACACTTGAAGCAGATCATGTGTGTCAATGTAATTTTAAAGGTTCTTCATTAAAGATGGAAGCTGTTACCTTCAAACGATCAATGAAACCTTCAAGGATCTTCAAACCATCAATTGTGGAACGAGGTTTGAAATATTCACACTATTATGGGGACGGAGACTCTAAAGGTTTCATCAGCGTGAAAGACACTTATGGGAAAGATAGTGTGACTAAACTGGAATGCATTGGGCATGTTCAGAAAAGAGTAGGTGCCAGATTGCGCAAACTGAAATCCAAAAATAAAAGTTTATCTGCTACAGATAAATTGATTCTGTATTGCAGTATATAGAGCTTGCCATATAAAGCCGAAGACTATTGCAATGATTCCTGTGCAAGGACATTGCAATTTCAGTCGGGATAGTATTCGATGGGTGAACTTCGTTGCCCATACAGAGGGGCATCAAATACTTCACGCTCTGAATGGTATGGGCGAACAAAAGATTGCAGGATATGATGTGGATGGTTTCTTCAAAAAACGAATACTGTATGACAGTCAAGCGAGATTTATTAATTTTTATTTTTATCCTTTTAATGCATTTTCTTTTTATAAAGGAAGTTTTAAAACTATTTCATTCAGGGATATTTTCATCATGGCTGTGAAATTTGTTATGATGGAGATTTAATGCACCCCCATGCCTGGTACTACAATGAGAAGCCTGAAGAAAGAAGGTATTATAGATACGTTGTGTCAGAAAGGATATAATGTCATGAAAACGCTGGACCATGAAATGGAAATTATCAAGAAAACGGAGGAAATTTAATTTTGCAACACGAAGTCACTGACAGACATAATCCCAGTGATGCATTTTTTGGTGGAAGCACCAACATCATTTCTTTCTTTGCACCAACACCATAAGCTTTTCTTTGAAGGATGTGCAAAACACATTGATTTCACCAGTTTGTGTCCCTGGGTTAACTAATACTATGAATATCCAGTTGGCCATCCAGAAATAATAATGCAGGGTTTTCAGGATAATGATACCTCTTTCGGTCTAGTGAAATGCATGTACTATCCCGGGTTACAGTATCAATGTCACGGTAAATTGATGTTTCCATACTGTCGTACGTGTGCTGAAATGCGCAATCAAAGCATTTGTAGCCAACCGCCCCAAAGGAATCAATTACAGTGACGTGGATGACTGAAGATGTCAAGAAAGCATGAGGAGATACAAAATTGTAAAGGTAATTGTATTATTAAAGGGGAAAAAATTTTAAGCAGGCTTTTTTTTTTTATTTGTAAATGTATATTTATATTCCCAATTCCCCCAATTTATGAAGTTTACTGGTTTGAGTCCTCATCAATTGATCTCTCCCATTACTACAATGATTTATTTTTAAAAATAATGCAAGAAACATATCTGGATATTCGAAGGAGTGTTTAACTTAAGAGCAAAATTCAAAATACATAACATCATATTCTGAAAAGGAAAATCATGATTTTAATAAAATGTTAATACATGAAACAAAAAAATATGTATAATTCTTAACTTTTTTTATGGAAATAAAGCGATTAATATGCATTTTAAAAAATCCTAATATTTCATAAATTACCAATACACAGTTTTATTTTATTCATCTTAGATGAAATGTGTTTCTACCCACTCCTAAATAACTTCATTTAAGTCGACTGTAAGACAGCAACGATTCTATTGCCAAGAAAGTTCCACTAATATATTTATTGCTGCTTTCACGACTTGCCATGCCCGCCTAAAACTTTATAGTGATATTGAAATATTGAAAGAAACAGTCTGGTATTTTTGATACGGACTCGATAATATGCAAAAATGATGGAAAGAATGATCCACCCACGGAAACTTTTTAAGGGAATTTACGGTTGAATTAAATAAAGGGTGAGTGAATGAGTGAGTGACTGTGGATTTTAATGACGCAAGAGCCAAAGCAGGCTAAACTGCGCCAAATATTTGTTAAAATAAAATATATAATTTTTAAACAGGTAACACACAGAAAGTAGTAATACAGGTTCTAAGTTAAAATTTCAAATTAAGTGTTAAAAGCCAATTTGTTTTAAAAAAAAGCAAATCAATCATGGAGAGGGGGTTCCTCCACCAAGTCAGATAGGTTTAAAAATGATGAATGAAAAAAAAATACGACAAAAATGATTAAAAACAAGACACATTATTAAATTGTGATGGCTCGTGAAAGGGACATGGCAGGAAGGACACTCGGGAGAACCCTCCCCAAATAAAAGATGTCTATGGGTAAATAGAGTATGTCCAACGCGAAGGCGGGTCAATCTGACATCCGTTCTTCGCATTGGACAAACAGGCCATTCTCCAATGATAGGCTTCACCGAATGTAATTTGTTATTCATTTGTAGATTCCAATATTCCTGCCATGTCTGATGAATGAGCATTAAAATGTGACATCGTATGTCCTCAAGTGGGACGGCGAGCGGCAGAGGATTCGTTGCCGAACGTGCAGCCGAGTCCGCTTGTTCATTTCCTAAAATACCTACATGACTAGGTATAAAGCAGAATTTTATGTCATAACCCCTGCTATAAAGCTGGCAAATAATGTCAGCAATGTCAAACACAATAGGATGACTGCGATCGTCAAGATGTACCAATGTTTCCAGGACGCTCTTGCTGTCAGTATAAATGACGCACTTTCGAGAACTGGACTTCTCGACTAATCTAAGGGCAAGATATGGCGACTGCTTCGGCAGTATAGACACTGAAGGAAGAGTCGAGCCGGTAACTGTGCCTGATGTCGTTCGAAACGATACCACAGCCGACGTATCCAGATCCATTCGATCCATCCGTGTAAATAGGAATAAAATCCTCATACTGACAGCGATGGAAGGCAAAGATCCTCTGGAGAACAATGGGACATGTGGTGCTCTTGCTGTAAGAAGAAAAGGGGTTATGATATATAAACCTTGGAATATTCCAAGGTGGAAATTTAATAAAATTTCGTTGCTGAACATCCAAGTCATGTAGGCCGAGTTCCTCGATGAATACCTTCACCCTGTCAGAATAAGGCCGGATGAAGGAAGGAAGAGCACTGTACAGTCTCCTTAAAGATGGGCTGGTATTAATGTTTTGTGATGGATGAGATGGCAGAGATGACATTTTGAAATGATAGTAGAGCGACAGTTTCACGCGCCGCGAAGCCAAAGGTAGCTGGTTACAGAGGACATAGAGACTCTGCACAGGTGACGTTCGGAACGCACCACAGCAGATTCTCAGAGCATTATGGTGGACTGGGTAAGTTTCCGCAAGGTAGTTTTGCAAGCAGATCCGTAGACGATACATCCGTAGTCGAGACAGAATCACCGACTGATACACTCGGAGTAGAGAAATTCGATCCGCTCCCCAAGAGGTGTTGGATAAAACACCTTCAAGATGTTGAAGGATTTCTCACACCTCTTCCGCAGATGTAAAATGTGCGGAAGGAAAGTGAGTTTGCGGTCGAAAATTACTCCGAGGAAGCGGACGTCAGGGACGACAGGAATAGATGTATCACGGATGCGTATGTCAGGATCGGGATGCAGACCCCGTTTCCTGCAAAAATGCACACAACTACTCTTGCTGGCAGAAATACTATGTTCATTCATGTCACACCATGTAACCAAGTTATTAACAGCGGTCTGAAGCCGTCGCTCGATCAGATGCATAGACGATCCTTCGCTAGAAATGTGCAGATCGTCAACATATAATGATACGTGAACAGATGGCTGAAGTTTTGAAAGAATTGGTGATAGATGACAAATAAAAAGAGTCGGACTTAAAATACTTCCCTGAGGAACTCCTTCAAATTGAGTAAGAGAAGAGGATAAAACATTTCCGATAGGAACTCTAAAAGTTCTGCAAGATAAAAATCTTTGAATAATAAGAGGCAAATTGCCTCTCAGACCATAATCGTAAAGTGTGCGCAGAATCCCATAGTGCTACGTACGGTCATATGCCTTTTCGATATCAAAGAAAATAGAAACCAAATGATTCCTCCGTACGAAAGCAGAACGAATCTGACTTTCGAGTAGAAGGATGTTATCTACTGTTTATCTTCCTTTACGGAAGCCACTCTGAAACGGAGGAATGCATTGATCCTTTTCCATTTGATAAACGAGACGGGCATTGACCATACGTTCTAGCGTCTTACACAGGCAACTCGTCAGAGCGATAGGCCTATAGTGGAGAGGGTTCTTTGGATCCTTACCAGGCTTTAGAATAAGAATAACGATTGCTTCCTGCCACTGGCTAGGAAACACATGCTCCCTCCATATTCGGTTGAATAGGTAAAGGAGACTGACAAGTGAATCCTCGCTCAAGTGGCGAAGCATATCGTATGTTATTCCATCAGAGCCTGGACTGGTATTTTTAGCCAAGGACAGAGCCTTTCTCAATTCCCACATGTCAAAGTCACAGTTGTAAGGGAGTGGTTGCCGACACCTGAAGTTGATAGGTGTCTGCTCAGAACGATTCTTAGTCGCTAAGAATGTAGCGCTGTATGACGCTTGACACACTAGCAAAAGAGTGGCCAATGACATTGGCCACTTCGACAGGTGAAGAATGCACAGCATTTGCAGTTTCCAGTATCGGGATGGAAAATTCCAGATACAGGGAGTTTGCAGTTTTTACCTTTCTCCATAACTGTTAACTTGTGGTAGACGATGTGATGGAAGAGACATACCTGATCCAAGATTCTCTCTGACTATGTCGCCTTACTCTGCGAGCAATCGCTCTTGCCCTTTTAAAGGCTATGAGATTTTCAGTTGTGGGATATCATCTGAAGATAACCCACAATTTCTTTTGTTCCCGGTAGGAGGATTGACATTCCTTATTCCACCATGATTTACTCAACTTCCTCTGTGATGTTCCACTCTTCGGTATCGCTGCATTAGCAGCGTTCACGATAGAGTAAGTGACATTGCGGACAGAGTCATTAACATCTCGATCTTGAACCATTGTACCGGTAATAACCGCTAACCGTGTGAATAAATCCCAATCTGCCCGGTTGAAGCGGTAAGTGGGGGGACGTAAACGCACCCCACTACCATGAACCTGGGAGATCAGGAGAGGGAAATGATCACTATTATAGAGATCATTTAGAACCTCTAAATTCAGCGAAGGTGGCAGTGACGGTGAACAAATGGCTAGATCAAGGGAATGAAAAGTCCTAGTGGGAGCATGGGAATACGTCTTCTTGTCGGTGTTCAGCAAACAGAGACTGTGATCAGAGATCAATCGCTCGATCTGCCGACCGCGAGAATTTGTACCATCATACCCCCACTGAGGCCTATGTCCATTAAAATCAACAAGCAGAAGGAAGGGAGCTGGTAACTGATCGACTAGTTGGTCTAAATCTATTTGAGACACTACATCGTCATGAGGCAGGTAAATGCAGCAGACTGTGATTAATGTGCGAGTATGAATTCGCACAGCCACAGCCTGCAACGATGTGGTCAGTGTAACGACGTTATGAGGACAGTTCTGTGATGCCAAAATGCAAACACCTCCAGAAGAAGGTGATGCGACATCAACATCCCGTCGTACACAATGATATCCACGCACACAAGTTGTCATATTACTCTTCAGAAAAGTTTCCTGAAGAGCAACACAGACAGGTTGGTGCGTAGATAGTATGGATTTGAGATCCTCTAGTCTGGGTCGTAAACCACGGCAGTTCCAGGAAACAAAGGCCATTAAACAAGCGCACT
Organism: Nephila pilipes; assembly: GCA_019974015.1. Lineage (NCBI taxonomy): Eukaryota > Metazoa > Arthropoda > Arachnida > Araneae > Nephilidae > Nephila > Nephila pilipes. The sequence goes on from BMAW01113349.1 coordinate 25,322, forward strand.
CGAAGTGGAAGGTCCTTTTTCCAGGACCCCCAGAGAATCAATCTTCTGGTGACGGGTGGAGATCCACCGTATCACTTTCAAGAGAGTGAAAGATCCTCTTTTTTTTGCGAGGAATGCTGTTCATCGCACCAGATTTTAATTTTTGTCTCTGCAAAGCTTTAGACCTGGCCAATGGCTTTGTCTGTTGAGCTTTAGCAGAGGAAATACTTTTTGTTTTTATGCATTGTTTTTTTCGATTGAGAATTGATTGTGATAGGCGGAGTGTTAGGAGGAGGTACCGGAAATTGTGTAGATTTCGAAACCTTTGTAGTCTGAGTGGCAGTAGCATAGCTTTTCCCCTGTATCAGAGTACGGGAAGCAACTATTCGGCGGGCTTCTGGATATGAAACGTTCTGGAGAGTCTTTACAGAAGTAATATCTTTCTCCTCGGCCCATTTAGGGCAAGAGCGAGAATATGCAGGGTGGTTGCCCTGACAATTGACGCACTTCTCTGCAGCGTTACAGGAAGCACTGTCGAGTCCTGTTGCTGTGCAGCGAGCGCACGTCAATTGTTCCCTGCATGCATTTTTGGAATGTCCAAAACGTTGACAATGGAAACAACGTAGAGGATTGGGAATATATGGTCGGACGGGGAGTCGGAAATATGCGGCCTGAATAGTTTGTGGCAGGGTAGGAGTTGAAAAGGTCAAGATGAGATGCTTAGTACTAAGCACCTTACCATCTCGCCTAATCGATATCCTCCGGACACCACAAACCTGCTGGTCCTGCAAATTCTCCAATATCTCATGTTCCGACACATTTACCAATTCCATAGAGGATATAACGCCTCGAGAAAAGTTCTGACTACCATGGGGAGAAGTAGTAACTGGGTATGGACCTAAGTTCTTCATACTTATGACTAGTTCTGCCTGTTTCGAATTGTTCACTTCTATGAGTAAGTCACCTGAACGTAGTTTTTTATGTCTTTTACAGTTCCTATCATACCTAATATTCCTTTTTGAATTAAAAAGGGTGATATATTAGTAAAAGAATCATTCTCTCTTTTAATAAAAAATCGAAAAGTAGTGGGGGTGTTATTTGTTGTGTTAATATGAAATTGATCATTTATTATTTGTTTACCTGTATTTGTTTCATTCATTCTCATGTCTTTACCTTTTAATTGATTTTCATTATCTGGAAAAGAGCGATCAGCCCATGAAGCAGTAGCCTCCGAGAGCAAATCTAATTTTCCTTTGTTTGTCGCCATAGTGCCTTAAAAAGAGAAAAAAATCACGGAAAGACTTCTAGTTCGATGGGTCCCCGCCAGACCCATCTCCCCACCCTTTCCTAACGTGGAAACGAGTAACCTCCGGAGAGATTCGTTCCAGCCGGACAATGTGAACTGCCCCATTACGTGAACAGGCAGAGGCACAGGTCCAAGGCCGAAGCCGAGGAGGATTTCTCACAATGGGAGGGAGGTCACATCATCCAGCCACACGCAACCAAGTCTCTACCTCTGGGAACATTTTGAGGATGACGTACCGAAACTGTAACCGACGGCGCACGCAACTCCTCTCCTCGCACACCCTTCCCTAACCAGGGCCTTTTCCAATCACGCCCATGCGGTCTCCCACTAGGTACCTCCGCATGAGGGGTACTGGGGCCCCGTATTGCCAGAGCTAGGCATGCAGGAAATCGGGATTGATACGCCGTCGGCCTTTTAGTGTTTTAGTAGAGATACCACAAATATTTTTTTTATTTTTAAATATTTTTATTCATTTTTTTTATATATATATTTTTGAAGACAAGAGTTAAACAAACACTAATAAGAAATAAAACTAAGTTAGTTTAAACTGTTTTCCGCTTGATATCATAAAATATCAAGCGGAAAACCCCCCAAAGCAAAGCACATGACAGGAAAAAAAAGAGGGGGGGAGAAGAAGAGGAAAACAAAGATCACTGAGGTACCTCGGGGTTATGAAGCCCGTACTCATCTCAGGTAGATGAGCCCCCTGAGGGGCATTAAATCCTCGCAACAGAAGTGGAGGATCCTGTTTCCAGGACCCCCACGGTATCATAGTCTTCTGGTGATGGGTGGAGATCCACCATATCACCTTCAAGAGAGTCTAAGACTCTAGACTTCTTTCGAGGAATAGTCAGCATTGTTGCCTTTTTGAGTTTCATCCTCTGTAAGGCTTTGGATCTGGCCAATGGCCTAGTCCGTAAAGCTCCAGTAGAGGGTACAGGAGTTGAAGTGTGATTGTCAACAGTATTAGTTTGATTGACAGATTTTAGTTTTTGCTTAGATTTAGTACGGCTTTTCGGTACAGTAGAGATTGGTTCGGGAAACTGAGTGGAAACAGATACTTTTGTAATATTAGCAGCTGATGCGTAGCTGTGTCCCTGTACAGGAGTACGAGATGACACTATGCGTCGCGCCTCTGAATATGTTACTTTTTGAAGGATCTTTACTGTTGTTACTTCCTTTTCTTCTGTCCACTTGGGGCAAGATCGAGAATATGACGTGTGTTGACCTTTGCAATTTACGCATAGCTCCGGTGCCGAACAGGAAGCACTTTCGTGACCTGTCGCTGCACATCGAGAGCAAGTCGCCTGTCCCCGACATGATGTCTGGGAATGCCCATAGCGCTGACATTTAAAACAACGAAGTGGATTAGAGATGTAAGGACGGGTGGGGAGGTGAAGATATGCTGTTTGAATGGATTCCGGTAAGTTAGGGGTTGAGAAGGTCAAAATTAGTGTTTAGTTTTCAACACCTGACTATCACGTTTTATTGATATTCTTCGAACACTACTTACATGTTGATCTGACAAGTTTTCCAAGATTTCCTCTTCGGATACATTCATTAAATCATATGAAGACACGACCCCTCGGGAGTAATTTAAATTACCATGAGGTGTTGTCGTGACTTCATAAGGTCTAAGTTTCTGCAATTTTGAGATTAATTGAGCCTGTGTCGAAGAGGAGACTTCAACAAGATCTCCAGAGCGTAACTTCTTAATAGATTTCACAGTACCGATCATACCGGAAAATCCTTTCTGAATTAGAAAAGGTGATACATTTGCAAAATTATCTGTATTACGTTTTACAATGAAAAAACGAAAATTACATATGCTTTGGGAAAAGTCTGGGTTTTGTATTTGTACATTTTCACTTGAAATAGCTTCATGATTTTCAACACGTTCCGCCCATGATGCATTTGTAGCATTTTTAGCCTTGGGAGCCAAAATCTGATTTTCATTAGTTGTCACCATATTTGCCTTTAGAAAAATAAATTTACACGGATTCATTTCTAGTTCGATGGGGCTTCCGCCAGACCCCATCTCCCCACCCTTTCCTAACGCGGAAACGAGTAACCTCCGGAGAGATTCGTTCAGGCCGGACAATGTGACCTGCCCCATTACGTGCCCAGGCAGAGGCACAGGTCCAGTGAGTGAGTGAGTGATTTTGAAATTTTATGGCACAAGAGCCAGAT
>BMAW01113353.1:0-11832 GCA_019974015.1 Nephila pilipes
TTGGTTACATTATTGCTGTTGAATATCTGGGGAAAGAGAAATTCCATATCAACTTGTATGCACCAAAGTTCGTCTTTGGAAACACGGTTACTGGATCACGAGCAGAGACGACCAACCATAATCACACATTGCTCAATAGGCGACATATCCGGTGGTCATGACCAAGGAAGAAGTTGCATGCGTTGTGAACAGAGATAGACAGTTACACCAATAGCGGGGCGTACATTATCCTGCTGAAGAATAGCTCCGGAGGATGCCTTGAAGGAAAGAACGACTTTCAGGCTGCTTGCCTTCACATGCCTGTTGCTATTGATTACACTCAATTCGTATCAGAGTGGATCGTCCGCGTGCAAAATCGCACCAGGCCATAGCCAGGTGGTCAGCCACTATGTTCAATAATACACTCAGAGGCAGCGTTGACCGGCATAACATTCACCACGAACACGTATCCCAGCAGGTCCACAAGCGTGATTCATCTGAAGAACAACGGGTGCCAAATCCGACTCGCCTCTCTGTGCTCAGAGCCCGCAGCCGCAATAGTAGTGGTCGCCGTGAGGGAGATCTGTATAAAAGGCACCCTTGCGCAATCCACGGCGCGGCGGACGACGACAGTGTGACTGACCGTTAATGCACCTGTAGCAGACCAACGTGCTGCCTGGCTGCCTGGAGGAAGCTGGTACGATCTGACTCCACCGCCGCTGCGGAACAGGTATCGATCATCCAGCGCTCTCCATCACCTTCTGTCGTCCAGTGCCTGTTTTCGGGGTTGTTTCGGTGCTCATTCGATTCACTAACGAAATCGCATCCACTGTGGACTGTTTCCGCTGCGTACGAGCTTCTTTATTGCGCGATGGGAAAATCTCCTTCTCGAAGGCCGTTCCGTCTCCCTCGTTTTCCAAACTCCGTGAGACAGTTTCTTATTCTTCCGTCGTGAAGACCTCCAGGTCCTCACTAAAGCATTTTGCCACTAACAAATAATCATAGACTTTTTTCAACGTCCCGCTACGGCACTTTGTTTATGCAGCACCGGCATCAATTCAGAGGCGTTGCGCCGCTGCCCTCCACTCCTGCGGCATCTGAAACTTTATTAAACGCAATATCTATATCGTTGTTGCCACGAATTTGTTGAGTTATTGATTCTTCATGGTGTTGCATTTTCTACAAACAGCAGTTGTACAGCTGTCTGAGGTGACGTTTCGCGCATTTCCACAATACGCCACCCATAATAAACGCAAGCTGCGTTGAGTTTATATGTTTTGCGAGCACGACTTGCGTATCATAACAGTTTACTCTGTTCGTAAAGATAATCAGCAAAGGATGAATCGCGGGGTTTCTGATGCTTCTCGGTGGAATTAACTGCATACCACTGTGCCGCTACAACCGGGCGTTTCTCGTCGAAAGATAAATGCTGCTCCTTTCACGACCAGAGTTTCGTGGCGTCAGGTTTTGGAAATCTCGAATATTATTGCGTTTCACCTTTGTGGTCTTATCATCAATGTCTGGTGTCTTTTTTGTACTAATCGATGAGCTTTATAACTATTGTTTAACTTCCCCCCTTACCTCGTACCATTTTACAATTTTTCTAGATTTCACTTGGTATTGTGTGTGGAGTGTGTGTGTATTATTGTCATCCAAATTTTCGATCGTTAGTTTAACCAACTTCCCATCAAGCTGAGCTTTGAAATTTTTGCAGGAATCGTTCATACTAACCTAACAATGCAATAATATTTAGACGTTTTGCGACAGGTTTTAACTCATAATATTTTAAATAAATGCAGTTTAGCCCAATCACTTGGCGCAATTTGAATAATTGCCAAACTTGGCGGTTTTTTTTTTTTTTTTTTTTGGCAAATACCGCCGATAATTCCTGTCTCAAATTGGTTTGATAAACTGTATTCAACCATTGTTACCAAGATTAATTAATTTTAGTTAGTTTTAACGTTGTTATGTATTTCCTTGGTGTGTCTGTATGTATGTGTATCAGTGTGTCATCAAATTGTCTATTGTTAATTTAGCCAACTTCCCATCAAGCCAAGGCTTTCACAGAGTTTGGGAACCATTCTTATTTGCCTAACAATGCAATATTTTGAATGTTGACCGGACTGCTAATATTTTAATAATTTCTTTAATGCAACTTTGCCACCATATAAAAACGTTGGTTTTATTTCAGATATTGGTGCCCAACTTATTCCGCATTATTTTGTTACTAGAATTGGTCAGCTTGGGTACATTCCAGATAAAGAGGCTAGTGTCTAAGAAATTAATTGAGAAAACTTTACTTTGTTGATCGATCATATAAACATAACATTTCTGCTTCCCTCATAACAAAAAGAACGCTTTTTGCACCGGTTTGATAGCTGATGATGAAAAAATGAATTACGAAAACATCGTAAGGGGAAAAGAGCATACTGGGAACCCGGACGACCTGCCTTCTCCCACTCTAAGCTTAGATTGAATCATAATAAAGTATGTAAAAGCAGGGATATCTATATCTAAGGATCAATATATAATACAAGATTTTTGAAACCTAACGCAATGCTCAAATAGGAAAGATACTGTCAGCTAGTCATCATTTAAACAAGCACTCAAATAAAGAGACCGTCTATTTACGATAAGGAAATAATCACACTGTTAATCATGATACTTAGTGCCACCATCTCACGTGCTGTTTGAGACTTGCGAAACTCACAGGTGGGCTGGGAAATTTAGTCGTATCCACGATATTCCCCAGACCTATCTCCCTCGATTATTATTTGTTTCTCTCCCCAAAGAGTTTTGAAAAATTTTTCAATGAAACCCAGTTTCAATCAAGCATTTCCCAAGTTCAACCTCTAAAGATAAAGCGGTATTTCTCAAAAAGATTATTTACAAAATTACCATCACACTGGCGAAAGGTGCATAGTAACAACGAATATATGTATATATGGAAGAAAGAATTATGGGGGATGGAGCCCCAAGAAGAAAAAAAAATATTGTTGTCATAATGTTGTAGAACAAAATAACATTTATTATTCTGGATAATATAGAATGTTATGAAATACCTTGAAAGAAAAAAAAAGAGTTCCTTTAACGCATTACAAAAGAACAAGCAGAAAAAATGCAAAAAAAACCAAACAAAAAAAACGACAGGAGGACCTTTGAAAAGGTGTCAGTACAGAATTCTATATTCACTGTTGAGTGGCAAGCCACTACACACTGCTATTCGAAAAGGTGTTTCACGACTTAATGCAATTGTAAAATCAAGGTGCTCTTTTGTGCAATTGAAAGTGTCATAACAGTTCAAAGTGTTGCAATAAATAAGATTGCACAACTACATGTTGGTTGGATGGTTAATTGTATTAACATCGGACTAGAAGCAACACAAAGGCTATTGGTGACGGACCTCGTAATTTTGAACCTCAGTCAAGTGACGAGGATGACATCTTAGCTGTCATTCACTCTCCTAACTTACACACCAGCGCAACTAGAGGACTTTGAGCCACATCAGATTTAAAGTGAATCAGGCCAGTCTACACTGCGGATCTATAGTGGCATTCGGACTCGAATGACGGGCTCGCCGGTCATGAATCGCTGTCGCAACGCCACTAGGCTACCGGTGTATAATAGAAAATCATAATTAAGTTTGTTATTGGTACTTTTTTTCTCATTTAGAATTTATTGTTCGTCTTAGGTTCAAAAGTTAATTAATATACGCTGTTATAAGCTTATGTTTTATGTTTCTAACATATGCTTAAAATAAAAGTTACTTAAGTTTTCTTCTTTTTTGAAATACTTCACAATATGTTTTAATAATAAAGTATAATTTAAACAAATTAAAAAATATTTTGTTCAATTCACCATCAGTGCATGGTGGATGATCGACAGATATAGAGTATATAAGTGAAATACGAATATTTAGCAAATATTTCGGTCTTTCAGTAACGTATTTGGTATATGTTGACATTCATTGCAGAAAATCGACAGTAGTTTCTCCAGATGCAAAAAACATTGCAGAAAGTCGACATTCTCTGGAATTTCTCAGATGCAAAAAAAACATTGCAGAAAGGCGACATTCTCAGATTTCTCTTATACATTATTTACACGTCAAATAATAATACATATTTAACTTTTGATATCCCAAGTTACTTTTTATTTCTTGTAAAAAATAGTTTAGGCTTTTAATACACACTTTTTTTTTAGCCATAACATATTGGTAAATTTTGAATAACACATCAATCAATAACTCCCGAAGTTAGCAGAGATGGCGCTCGTGATAAAACCAATGTCGTCTTTCTAGAGTACTAACCTTTGCTTGCCGTGTCAAAATTTTAAGTCGATCGGACCAGAAACAGCTGAGTTATCGGTTGGAGTAAAATTTGTAGTTTGTTTAAAAAAATGGAAAAACCAATTTCGTGTTCTAATAAAACATTGTTTTTTAACGGGTAAAGAAACACACCATTAAACAAAACAATGGATTGAAAAATGTTACGGACTCTTGTCCATCAAAAGCAACGGTTGTCAAATTGGTTTGCCGAAGTTCGTGGTCATGCCGACACAAATGACGCGGAACGCTCGGGTAGACCTGTGGAAGCCGTTACACCGGAAAATGTGAGTGAAGTGACAAAAATTATAATGAAGATCACGTAAAATTGTCCGTGGGGTGCTGAGATGGCACAGATATCATATGGAGGTGTATTTACTATCGTTCGCGAAAAAATTGAGCATGAAAAAAGGTTTTTTTCAAGTGGGTGCCACGATTGCGATGGAACAAAAACAACGCAAGTCGATGATGATTCAGAAAGCTGTTTATCGCTATTTACTCGCAACAAAAGATTTCTTGCGAAAAAAAAAAAAAAAAGCTTGGGGGGGGGGGAGAAGATTTGGAAAAGCGTTGAACGATTGTATCACCCTAAAGGTGGAACAACAAAAGGTGTTATATTGATGAATAAAAAAAAAATTTTGCAAAAAAATGTTGTTTTCAATGTTGTCTCAGGTTATTGATTGATGTGTTATGTCATAAGACTTTTTATTTACTTTATGTTTAATTTAAATTGGGACTTATTTGTATCCATATAAGAGTTGTACTTATAATGGAATAAGGCTAAATTAAGAAGAAAAACTTTAATTTTTAATCCACTTAAATCATTTTTTATTAAACATGTAGTAGCTAAGAATGCAATATTTTTCAAACAAAATTGACATTCATTGTAAGAAATCCTACAGTCAATACTGAATTTTTTCTCAGATTGTTTATATTTTTTGGAAAAATTCGTTTAGCCGTATGTTTCAATTCTCTTGGTTTGGTTTCATTTGGTACATATTCAGAATTGTTTCATTGTCATCAACAATTGGGAGTCTACAATATCGAGAGGAAAAAAAACGATTCCTTGAAATCAAGTATCTAAATTGGAATGAAAAAAAATATATTTATAAATTCCAATGTGTAAAGAAACTAAAGATTGGCATTTTGATATGATATATGTAAATAAAAGATCAATAAGGCCAAATGTCATATAATATTTATATAAATGAAAGGTTTGACTCTCGCAAAATTTAGCTATAACATTAGTAAAATACATTAAATATGCATAAAATACATTAAATTTCAAATATTTACCTCTGTAATTAATCGACTCAGAGCAACAAATGAACAACTCTTCACTTGAAATAACTGTTTTGAAAAACATGTTGAAATGGTTAGAAATAGCTCTGTAAATCTTTATCTTGAAACGAGATCTTGCTTACTGCTGTTATTTGGTTTTGGTAGATAAAAGCTTGAAGTACAAGGACTTCAAAAGACCCATTGGGATCTTGTGTGCAAATCTACGTCCCTATTGAGCGATTTTCTTGATGGGACTTTAAAGGTCAGATAAAGGTTAATAGTAAAAAATAATTACTTTTTAATTTCATGCAGAACGCAAAATATGCCGTGCATCTAATAAATTGATGGAGAAATATTCTTTTACCTCGATTGTGAGTAAATATTTTTGAAGCAACTGTGTTTTGATGATGAAGTTTCCTGTTTTGTATAACGCCTTGATTACATGGTTGTAAAACACTTATTGTATTCGGGGACAAAAAAATACGTTATATAACCTTTAATTTAATATTAGGATGTGCCATATAAGTTCAATATTATCTAGGTAAAACGAAAAAACAAGTCTGAGTCAGAGAAACGAAATTTTTTGATGTTAAACGACTTTTCTTTCGTGTTAAAAGGGAGAAAATGCATGAAATAATATAATATATTGTCGGGAACGCAGTATTATTTCGTGTTAACCGATTTTCGAAGTTAAGCACTTTCGTATTAAATGTTTCCTCCTATGTGAATTAAAACTAATGCATAATAATATAAATCTCAATACTATGTTTTTCTTTTAGAATAAACTTTCCTTTCCTACCTTAAACTTATTTTGAAATTATAAGTTACTTCTTATGAATTATGTCTGTTTCGAATTACCCCATTGCTCAGGAAAATAAGCATTTGTTAGTAGATTGTTTCATTCGTGAATATTTTGTTTCCAAAGATAGTTTCAGTTTATACATCGATTTCAAGGATCGCTTAAATTTTAAAATTATTTTTGTTTTGGTAAAGGGAGGCGTATCTTCAAGATTTTACGTAAATCATTTCCTCAATTCTATTTACGATGTTTTCCAGATGTATGCAGGGGAACAAATAATGAGAATATACGGTAAAATACAGCGGACATCGTAAGGTTTTAATTATTACAAAGAAATAACCGAGATATTTGGAGATTAAATTTATGCTGCTTATTAATTGAACCTTAAACACATAATGTTGTAAACTACAGCCATTAATGTTGATTTGTTTTGTTTCAAGAAGCTGCAGATTCATTATCTTTTTAGTGCAAATTAATCATATTAAAATCTTACGATATTACGTGGAACGCAATATTGTATCGCAGATTAAACTTAATCCTATTCGTATTGTCGGTTACTTCAATCTACTAAAAGAAAACCTTCTTGAAACAGTAAACTAACATTAATAGCATAAATTTATAACATTATGTATATAAAAATCAATTAATATGCAGAATTTTTTGGAATAGGTTATTTTTTAGTAATTATTAAAACTTTACGAACCCTCTCATATTTTCTGATATGACTTTGCATATCTCTGAGCGTGCTAAAGTGAAAACTAATCCCATAAAAATTTAAAATAATTTTTTAAATATTATTTGGCACCATTACGATTGCACACAAATAGTTTTGTTCCGATAAAAAAAAAATTTCTCTTGGAGTTTTTATTGGATTTTCAAACAAAACATACATATAAAAGTTACAATAATTTCTCACGACTCCCCACTCATTTTAAGCTTACGATTGGAATCCCACATTTTTTTTTTTTTTTTTTTTGGTTTTCATATTCAGTTTCTTTGAACAATTTTTGATATATAATTTCATATAAATCTTAAGACGATCAAGACCCGAAAAGAACTAAAAGATTCCAGTACATTTCAACGATCTTTGAAATAACCTGTCTTTGGAAATTTTGCAATAAATTTAAAATGCTTAAAAATTGCTCGTTGGAAAATTACAAGTATTGACTCTAAAAGTTTTAATATTTTCTTGCGTTTATTCATCCAATAATGGAAGTTATATTTTTGAGATGTTTTCTTTTTTTTTAACCACTAAAACAGTCATTTTTAATAAATAATTTTTTTTATATTTCAAATATTATAATGGGATTCTCATGCGTATTTCTCTTCAACAAACCTCATGGGGACTTTCATAAGTCGTTATTTGATTTGGAAACCTCTTCTCATGAATATACCGTGACTTTTGTAAACTCGGATCGAAATATTGAAGTGCAGCGAATAAGATTAATGACATAGCATATATAAGGAACGAAGAGTTTAATAAGAGGACTAGTTGTAAGAAAGAGAGAGATTGAAAAATATGACTTAACGATTAGTGTGAAGTGATCAGATTTGAAGAAATATTGGTACAGAAATCCTCAGTCTCGTGTGGGTGTCGGTGTGAAATCTGTCCAACAAGGAGGATAATAGCAAATGACATTTTCTTCACAACTATTCAGGACAAGACGAACATAGGTAGCAGAGCCTCGACAAATTAACAACACAATTAGGAAACACAACTCTAATACAAGTACAGGAACAAAACAGCACAGACAATGACAGTCACAGCACTTTCCATAACATTCAATTCGCTTTACAGACTAATCTCTAAAGTAATACTTGGCACGAACTTCGACGGCTTCCGGAATCCCGGCAGATTCAGGCTACATCTCGGCACATTAGCTCGACCAATCCCCACTCGATTCCATTCAGGCTTAGCTAGTCTCCGTAATTAAGGTTGTTTCGACCAAGTGAGACGTCACAGGGAAAATTCCTGAAAAGTCCGTAATTTTCACCCCAACTGAGATATCGACAAGATTCTAGCATTTTTTGCAAACAGTTTGTCTCCAAGTTTATCCCCATACCATCAAATTTGTCGCTAGGGCTGAGAGGTCAGTGATTAGCTTAACAGCTGAAAAACAGGAACATAATCTCTGTAAATGTCTCTTTTTCACTTAAAGAGCAATGTTGCAAGGAAGCTTCATCGCGGGTTCGAAACAATATTTAGTCCAATCCATCTTATACGCTTTAGTATTGATTCGAATCCGGTTAGTCCGTGGTTCGATATAGTAGCATTTTATATTATTTATATTTCGTACTGTAAACGTTATGGTCTGCTGCTTCACAGGCGTGCTAAATATCTTGATTTTGAATTAAACTATCAGGGAGAATAAAACATATCTACGAACTTGATTCTGGGATTGTTTGGACGTGGCAATTAGTGACAACTTTTTGTGATGGATCGAAAGCGCTATTTGCGAACCCAGGATATCACAAATCACTGCCATCACTTTTTAAATATTTTTTTTAATTTTAAAAATATTGATGAACTCAGAGATTTATTTTTTACATTTTTTTTAAAACAAATTTAGAAGTATATATTACATATTTATGAAAAGGGCATTACATCTTTATTTTATTAACTTATTTAAAAATAATAATAAAGCGTTCCGTTCACTTTTTCTCATCGGGTCGTGGTTTCGAATACCGAAACCACTAAATACCCGCCTTAGCCATGTAGTTTGACTGGATCCACGTTAAATTTGATCGAGTTCTCAAGTTCCCCCGTTGGCATGGTGTGGAAGTTTGAGAGAGAGGCGCCAACTCAGTTGTCATCTCGTTCACTAGACTGAGATTCAAATCAGTGCGACTTTAATAAATAATCACAATCATATATCACACACTCATAGCGAAAGCCTTTTCTTCCATTTAACATTTATTCATTTTCATTGGGAAAATTTCACTTTATAATCTTCATAACAAAATCAAGCAAACATTTTATTTATTACAATTGTTTTTGAAACGACAAATCTGATTTGATTATTTAATTCGAACTTCTCTTTAATTAAATTTTTTACGCTGGTTTTTCAAGACGCTGAAACTTCAGTGAACCAATGCGATGTTTATTTCCATAATTTGAAGTTAATAGTTCCAAGTTAAAAACGCTGCTCTCACAAATCCTACCTTCCCTTCATTATGATACTCCTGAAGTTTATAAAATATTTTATTCCTTTTCAAAAGAAAAAGAAAGAACAGTGGTGTATTTTAAAGGAATTTACGCAAATACAGTTCGTTCTTTTTTATTCGGATTAGTGGTTTTTCCGGATAATCTAGCGTCAATATAGTTTTAACAGGGTACCAATTACAAATTCTTCTAGATTAAAAAATCAAGGATTAAAACTTATATCTAATGTGCAGGCAATAAAAGCATCTTTCAAAGTATTTCGAAGCTATAAAAATTAAATTCAAACATTCAACATAAATTTAATTGAATATTATGGTATTGATGAAACTCCACAGCACAAAATAAAAATTAATACAGTACAATGATCGTTAAAACAAGCTGTGACAAGCTCCCGTATTCACAGTCTTATGATTATCAGTTTTATTAGCATTTGAAGAACACCTACTGGGTTTGAAGAAACATTTAATGTAAAGTACAATGTATGTACACAGTTATCATATCGTGCAAACGGGATACAAAACCCACTATAAAGCGAGGAGCATTGAATGAAATGAAAACTTATGGTTTCCGATAAACATTGGTGAAAATGCGAGTATCACTGTATAGCCAAACAAACTTCCGAGTATGCATGAAAAAATCCGTAAAGGCACGTCTTGATCGATGTCGGATTAAAGAGCAGTTTCTTTACATGTATCCTCATATTTATTTGTTTTACGACTTATTATAGTCGCTATCAAGACCTAGTGATGGGCTGTATCCCTATGGCGTCCCACTTCTGTGTATTGGGTCACGATGCTTAGGTCTCTAGTTGCCAAAGTCCTTGTTAAATGTTATTTTCAATAGGTCTATGATTCTTAAAAACATTTTACCGTACAGCATAGTGTGTATACACAGTTGCGCAAATGTGATATGTAACCCACAAGAAAACAAAAAAAAAAACACTGCACTTAAATAAACGCTGGCAGTTAAGAAAAATACTGAAACAAAGTACGAAGAAGCGGCGCTGTGTCATGACCTGAGAGGTCAAAGTCAACAAACGTCCAAATCCCCACGAAAGTCGGAAAATCGAATGACTTGATCGTTGTTGCATTATGAAATGCGACAAACCATCGAATGTCAGACTATGGAGCGCTTACTGAGTATTTTATAACTTATCAAATGATATATTATGGAATTACATATAGATTTTCAATGAAAGTTTAGTCCAATTATTTTTTTCATCCTCTTTAAGATATATACTGTCACATTTCATAAACTGTTTCTTAAAGAAATTTTGTCTTAGCTTTCTTCTTGATATATGTAACGAAGTAAAAAAATAATAGCCAACATAACTATCAATAATATTCTAAAATTTAGTAAAAAAATTAAGTAACTAAATAACGAAGAAAATATATAAACATTCACATAAAAGTATATTTTTGAATAATTTCACAACATATTTTATAATTGTGTCTATATTCTTGTTACTACTTATGAGAAAAATAAATTGAGGAAATAAGCAAAAAAACTTAATTTGAAAATCTCGTGGCAAAAAAAAAAAAAAAAATTGGCTCCCTCACAATTACATTGAAATTCCGAAAGATTTTACTCCATTTCAGTCATTTCCTGGGTTTTTTTTTTTTTTTTTTTTTTGCTTACATGTGATTTGAATTAATAAGTACATTCATCGTCTGGTAAATAAAATAATTTTTATTGCTATTTTTTTTATCAATATAATAAGGAATTGGGAGAAATTTATTGTTAGGACATATTTATGAAAATTAATTCATTACTGGTGAAAGCAATAAAAAATAGACAGTACGCAAAATCTTTATTGATATAATTTTAAAATGTTATCAAATTAAGAGTTTACACATTAACGATTAGCTAATCAACGTTTCCAAGATTTTTTCATAGTAGCTACAAATGCTTCAAATAGCCAATATATTGACATATTGCATCTGTTGCAGGTTACCATTACGCAAAACCCTTTTTTTAAGAATAATTTATACCAACTCTATTTTCGCTGCAGAACTAGCTATTTTCCAAGCTTAGATGAACCAACAGAACAGAACAAAAATGGCTAATTTTGGTTCATAGTTACTCTCTTCTCTTTACGCATCAAAATTATTCTATCAAGTCACAGAAAGTAATATATAGACTTGATAGCAAGATTTTTATTCACTCATATTACAATAATTAGCTGATTTTTCTTTAAATGCCAGGAAACTCTGATTTTTTTTTTTTTTTTTTTTTTTTTTTTTTTTTTTTGAAGAATAAGAGAAAGAACACTGGCAAGATAAATAACAA
>BMAW01113361.1:0-10007 GCA_019974015.1 Nephila pilipes
TTTTTTTTTTGTAATATTCTAAATTATGTTTTAAACAATTTAGGGATTCAATGTACAATAACTTAGTTTGGGAGGGAAAAGAAACATGGTATTAATATATGCAAAAAAAAAAAAAAAAAAATCAAGCAAAATACCGATTTTCCATACGCCTCGATTAAAAAAAGAATCATTTTATAACAAAATAGATCCCTAATTTTGTTATATACATTATATATAAAAATACAGAAAGAAAAGTTGGTAGATATATCAGGAAGGTGTAGCCTTTTAAATTCATTGATATACTAAAAAAGTAAAAACTGAGAAAAATCATTTTAAAGATTACCATTCTGAACAAATAATTATTATATGCTTCAATCAACTTAAAATATCATTCCAAAATATTAGCTTCCTGTTTTTCTTAACAGTAATTGTATTTTTATATAATTTCAGAACGTATTTTTAATAATTGAATACTTTTTCTCTGAGTAGTAATTGCACATGACTATACGAGATGTGGATATTAAAAAACGAGACTGACGCTGCTACAGAAGGAGTACGCATGAGCGAAACGCCAGTTACCTACACCCGTTTAGCGTGAAGCCTTCACTTTCAAATGCAACGCCTCTCGCTTCTGTCCTTTCGAGTTCGTTGAAGCTGCGAAAGAGGAAGCGGTACGCGTCCAGAAGAAGCCGACAGTAGACTTCAATACACGCCCCTCCTCCATCCCTACAACGCTCCATGCGAATCTTCCATTGTTCGAAACAGTGTTGAAAGGTGAGAATTCGTATGACATCAAAATAAAATGAATTACAGCGTTAATCTCGTTATTTAATAGCCACACTCATATATTATATAATTACAAATAAAACCATCCTTAAATTTTCTTCCTTCATATAATGTCAAAATGTCATTTGTACGATTTTAGTTTAATTTAGTTTTTATTAACGTCGCACTAGAAGCAACACGAAGGCTATTGGCGACGGACCCCGTAATTTTGAACCACGGTCAAGTGACGAGGACGACACCTGAGCTGGCACCCCCTCTCCTAACATCCACACCACGCCAACGGGAGGACTTTGGGCCCCGAACAGATTTAACGTGCATCAGCCCCGGCTAC
The DNA here is from genome assembly GCA_019974015.1 of Nephila pilipes. Classification (NCBI taxonomy): domain Eukaryota; kingdom Metazoa; phylum Arthropoda; class Arachnida; order Araneae; family Nephilidae; genus Nephila; species Nephila pilipes. The sequence continues at coordinate 1,097 of BMAW01113361.1, forward strand.
ACGGCGGGTCTTTGGCGGCCAAGGATCGAACCCGCGACCGAGCGAAAACCACCGGCCGCTAGTCCACGACCTTGACCACTAGGCTACCGCGGCCCCGTCATTTGTACGAAATATATGATGAATATAAACACATTATAAAAATTAATAATAAGAAACGTTAATTAGAATTAACTCGATAAATGCGCTACAAACAAAACACGAGATTGCAACAAATAACTCACAATGAAAATATTTTCACTAAAAAGAACAGTAAACACTACAGTTTTGACAGCAACAAAATAAAATTAGTTTCGAATAGTTTGATTTAAAGAAAACGACATTCAAATGGCTGAAATCTCCGAAAACGGGGAGTGGAACGAACCAAAACTTTACATTTTTCACTTCTTCAAAACTCTTGTTCTCATCAATTCAAAAGTAATAAATCCATCGAAAGATAAGAATTCAAAGAACATTACTAAATTAAAAAAAAAAATCCATTTTTAGGTCTCTTTAACGGCCCCATTGCAAAGCCTCAAAATACAAAGGGTGACAAAAATGTTTGTTGACGTTGCATTCGAAAACAATACGAGGACGTCCTTTTGAATGACAGTCAAAAGACTACACCCGAGTTGGAACCTCCCAACTTCCTCGCCATCCCAACGTGAAGACTTCCAGTACCGGGCTCATTACCACCCAATTACTGCGGCTGCATCCAAAATGGACCTTAAGCTCAATCGATTTTTTTTTTTTTTTTTTTTTTACATATTTGAATATTTTCTAAAATAACACGCATTGGAATTATATCCATAGCGAATGTCATTTTATTACAAGCCTCGATTTAATTACGAGGGCTAATTTTTTTCAAGGTCATATCGGTCGTGGAATTATTAATTAGGTTGGTTGAATCTATGGCACTGAATACGCAAGGAATATATTGTGCCAAACACAAGGTTACGATATGAATTTATTTTTTGTTAAAACAGTTTAAAATTTCCCTCCATGATAAAGAGTAAGATAAAATGTAATAAAATTTTACGAATGGGGTAAAACGAATGTCATTAGAAAAGTTAAATATATTTGGTTGGGTTTTATCTCCAATTAAAGAAAGAGTGTATAAGATTTAAAACGAACAGAGTTAAATGTAGAGCATTCGATTAAAACACGTCCCACTGTCAGAGGACAAACACAATGATTTCACATTGGGAGGCTCTCTCTCTCAGTCAAAGGAGTCTGTGCGTCACTCTTGTGCCTCCAATTCGTAGGCGTGTCATCTCGTCTTTTACACGAAAATGGATTCCCGCGAGAGATTTATTGTCTATTTCTAGGTTCCATCGATCCTGCCTGAGGTCATAAACAGTCGTATTTTAATATATTGCAGTGTGGAATGGTGGGAGAGAGAATGTATCGGATGCAAAATTTAGCAGCAATATCAACTACTTCGTTACCTACACGGGAAGGTATCCAACGAAAAGTATTTGAGGATTTTAAGTTATAAAATATTCTCAATGCTCGAATAATCAAAGGACGAGACGAATAAGTTGGGGGACTTAAAAGATTACAAAACACTCGTGGAATCTGCGAATAAAATAAAATTGTTTCCGTGTCGACTCTATTCGCAGAGCGAAGCTTTAAAATTAATAAAAATTTCTGCAGCAAATACAGAATACGAAGGTTGAAGTCGAAAAGTATGAATTGAAAAAGAAGCACCGACATGACTATGAACCGTCAGCGTAAATGTGGATAAAATCAGGGTCTACAAAGTCGTTAAAATTTGGATGCATGTATTTTGTGCCGATTTCTTAAAATTTTGCGAAAGGGATTTTTAAAATGAAAACTCTGTTCGTATCATTCGCGAGATGAGAACAAGAGTGAAAACCAAAACTATAGTATGTGGAACTACTAAAATTAGATGATTAACCAACGCCAGCGAGTGAATGCGCTTCTGCTAGGAATGAATTAGATAAGTGTGAAATATTAACAATGCGAAGAAATTAACCTCGTTATGGGGTGGGAAGCAAGGGAGTTTCACTTAGAACATTTAGATACACGCTACTTTTCTCTACAAAGTCTCGCACCGATTGAGACATTTGTTGTAGCGTGCTACCAACGTTCCAATATCTTCGACATAGAAGGCAGCCAATTCTCGACACTGGCCTGCAGCTCGTTGTTTGAGCCAAACTTCTATCCAGCTAAGGGATGGAAATCGGAGGGCTGTGTGGCGGGTGATGAAACACGTCATACTGAAAACGCTGCAGGAGCGTCTCTGTTGCAGCAGCAGTGTGCGACTGCACATTGACACACTTGAAAATTTTTCCACGCACATTTCTCATTCGTCGATGAATTTCGGCTGCATTGCACCTCTCAGCAAACAGAAATCGAAAGACAGCCCCCCTCTTCATATTTGGCAGTGGATTCTGTTGTTCGAGGCATGTTTACGTTCTCACAGCGCGCTCAGAACCAACCACTGCCAAATGGCGTGATGGAAGGGTTCGGAAGGGTTGGATTCGGAAGGGTCACGATTTTCGGAATTTCGCGAGAGTTTTCATTTCACGACCGATCGGACCTTGAAAAAACAACCCTCGTATTGTCAACAGGATGTAACACTCGTTCTTGAAGGAAATGAGGGAGTGATTGTAAAGTTTAATGGCGCAAGAGCCAGATATGGCTATGCTGCACCAAACAAGATTTAACTGTGGTCTAGACGTTAAGAAATTAAAAAAAAAAGACAAAAATTGGTTGACAAGGAGTCGAAAATTGAGAAGGATCGCTGGGGTAATCCGTGCGCGATCTTGAAGGAAAGATCAAATCGTGATAAAATTCCACATTATCAAGGGAGGGAGGGATCAATATTGGAGGATTTCTCTTATTCTTGTAAAAAGGGCAAGCAGAGGAAAAGCTTCAATTCTATTCTGTTGAAGCCCAGATGAACACTTGTATAAACAGCGCAAATGAAACCAGTGAACTTTATAATTTAGCACAACTGCCAGATGACAAGATTTACATTGAATTGACATCACATTAGAAGGCTACTGGCGACACGCCATGGTCAGGTAATAAAGATACACTTGAATCAACATCCCACTCATGATTTAAAAACTCTGAATGGATTTAATCCATCTCTCACCCTCTTCAATCTCCAAACTGGTACCCCTCCCCCACACTCCGCATCACACTACAAGAAATGTCTGTTGCATGATGGGGAATCACAATGTGATCTCATGAGCTGTATGTTTATGTACACACTGGGCCTCATCCCTGAAATATTACGAGTTTAGTTTAGTTTCAAAAACGTCGCACTAGAAGCAACACGAGGGCTATTGGCGACAGACCTCGTAATTTTGAACCTTCGTCAAGTAACGAGGACAACACCTGAGCTGGCAACCTCCTCTCCTAACATCCACACCACGCCAACGAAAGGACTTTGGGTCCCGTCAGATTTAACGTGCATCAGCCCCGGCTACACGGCGAGTCTTTGGTAGCCAAGGATCGAACCCGGGACTGAACGAAAACCGCCGGCCACGAATCCGAAGTCATGACCACTAGGCTACTGCGGCCACTGAAATATTGCAACTGGACAGAATTCGAGTAGTGAGTGATAGTATTTTCCTGGCGCAAAAGCGAGATGTGGTCATGCTGCGACAAGCAAGATAAAGCTGCGATCTAGACATTAGAAAAATTGGTCGACAAGAAGGAGGGTCGAAAATATAGAAAGACCGCTAGGGGTGCGTCACCCGTGTTTACCAAAGACAGTAAACCCCATTAAAAAGAAAAAGGTCCATAGAAATACCTCGTGGTTATGATGCCCATACCTCCCTGAAGAGGGCCGCGGTAGCCTAGTGGTCAAGGTCGTGGACTGGCGGCCGGCGGTTTTCGTTCAGTCGCGGGTCCGATCCTTGGCCGCCAAAGACCCGCCGTGTAGCCGGGGCTGATGCACGTTAAATCTGTTCTGGGTCCAAAGTCCTCCCGTTGGTGTGGTGTGGATATTAGGAGAGGGGGGTACCAGCTAGGGTGTCGTCCTCGTCACTTGACCGTGGTTCAAAATGACGAGGTGCGTCGCCAATAGCCCTTTTGTTGCTTCTAGTGCGACGTTAATAAAAACTAAACTAAACCTCCCTGAAGAAGGCAAGCCTTTGAAGGTTCCCTGATATAATCGACACGGGCAGGGGTCGACCCCCAGACACTGGCACCTTTTACGACATGCATGGGCTACACTGGGACTTTTCTTTCACACCCGGTCTACCACACGGGTGACCCCGGGACGAGTAACGAAGGCAGACTCACCCGGATACATGGCGACCGGATCGAGATCCTCTGGCAAATCTGTCCTGTCGTCCTTGGCAGGAATCTTGGCGATGGCTTCGCAGAGTTTCTCGACCTCTGAATTCTTCTCTCCCTCCTGCGAACAGAAAAAGAGGTTTATTTTTAGTGAGCGATTCACTGAATGGGCCTTCGCATCACGGAAGTCAATATTTCAGTCGTTGGATTCCTTTTCATCGAATAGATTGAATTAGGAATTCAATAAAATAACGCCAATTATTAAGTGAAAAATGATTCATTAAAAATTTTTCTGAAGAAATGAAATACAGATTCACATAAATAACTTCTGATGGGCTTTTTATGTTTTCAAAGGTACATTTCTGAACTTTAAAAAAAAAAAGATAAACATTGATTCTAATTTTACCTATTATTTTGGTTTAAAGTTTAGTCGTGTGGAGCAGTAGTAGCCAGCAGTGGGCAGCCAAAAGATTGGGTACGTTTTTCAACAGTGGAACACGAGGTGTGGGTATTAAATAACGATACTGACGCTGCTGCAGAAGTACGCATGCGCCAAATGCCAGCGATAACAGCAGTTGGGCGTGAAGTCTTCTCCTTAGAATGCTTCTCTCGCTTGTAAACAAATCCGTATAGCCGTAGCCTTCGTTCACATTAGAGAATTTTTTTTTTTTTTTTTTTTAACTGGAAAAATAATAAGTGAGCAACGAATTGCTGTGAAATTTCACATGAAACTTGGAAAAGCCGCTACTGAATTTTTTTTTTCAAAAAATTTATAATGAAAATACAACTAAGAAAAATTGTACTATCATTTAAACAGAAGATATTTTCATAAATATTACAATTACTATGTTGCGAATTTTGCATACGTCGAAATTTTACTACATTCTCACAAAACATTACTTTTTAAATTTATTTTCCATTCCTTCATCTCACGCTTCTTAACATGTTATCAAACTACCAGTATAAAAATAATTCTTTTTATTTAATGATTTTTTAATTTTCATCAATCTTTCCCTTCAATACTGCAAAAAGTAAGAGAATGACAGGGTTTATAGCGCAAGAGCCAAATATGGCTCAACTGCGTCAAATATTTGTTTGTAAATTACATGGAATTAAAAGGTAAAAATTGATTCACAAGTGTGAGTGAAGGTGGAATTTAATGACGCAATTTACTTTTTTGGCGCAGGATGGCTGCGCCAAAAAAGTAAATGAGTGAGTGTAAAATTATTAAAGTGTAAAGCTGTGATCTGGACGAGCGACAAAATTGGAGAAAAAGAAAAAGGTTGACAAGGAGGAACGAAAATAGAAATGGATCACGAGGGGACCCCGGGGGATCGTCATCCGTGTTTACCAAAGACGGTAAGAAAAAGGACCTCGGTGTCTGTACTTATCAAAAGAAGGCAAGCTCCTGATGGACCCTCAACACTATAATGAAAAAACGATGGTGTTTAAAAAATGCATGTTTCTGACGATAGATGGCGTTGCTAAGACAGGTTTGTGTTACCATTGGATACTGACATCTGATAAACGACGCTGGAATAAGTTTGATATTGATTCACCGTTTAGTCAATTGCTACCAAATCAAAATTCGATTGCTGCCGCGTCGAGTTGTCGTTGAGTCCTGGATTCCTCCTTATACACCGAAAACCAAGTGACAATTAAGACGATGGATTATTTCTGGTGCTCCTAAGAAGGCGAAGACGGTTGAAAGGTGATGGCTGGGATACGAAATGCATACTCCTCGACTTACAAAAAATATCAGTGAACTAAACTACAGAAAGTTCCCAACGCGGGTACTTACTGAACAGCGCTCCCTGTGAGAAAATAATAATCCGTATATGTCTTTTTACCAAGGCAATAGACATTCGCGCCAGAAAGCCATTTGGGATATACAGTTTCATCTGCAGACTTTCCAATGGATGGACGCTAAACGAATGCTTTTATTCGGTCGAGGCTTTAAAGGAAAATGAATTCAAAATAAAAGTCGAATCCATTACTTCATCAAAAGCTAATTTTCCCACTCGTTAAAATATTCTTTTCAGAGGAATAATACCTCGGAACGAAATTCTGAAAAAACCGATACTATTCACAAAAAAGCCCTTTCAATCGCAAATGTGAACCTCTTTTTAATAAAAAGAAAATTCTTTTATTAAAAAAAAGGACGATAAAAAACAGAATTGAAATATCTTTTGTTCCAGATTATTAACTGCTTCGAATCACTACAATAAGAGGCGACGAACAAAAGAAATCGATTTTTAAATTTCGAAGACGATTTCATCTGAATCCAGTGAGAAATAACAGGGTCACTCTGAAAATTTTGAGACACCTCTAAATGTTAAAAGTTAAACTTGCTAAAATTTTCCTGAAAATTAGATGGTTTAAAACTACTCATTTTTTTGGAATCGAAACAATGACGCTTTTATAACCACATACATCTCATCCTCGCAAGTTTTTTTAAGTTAGAAATAATTCGATATAAAAACCAACGTTTTTAAAAACAACGTTTTTATATGGTGGCAAAGTTTATTAAAGAAAATTATTGAAATATTAGTTAAAACTGTTGGTTATTTTTAACTTTAAAATTTACTAAAAAAGAGATATTTGTGAGCGTATTAAAAAATTCATAATACTCATAAAATCAAAACATGTATTTGAAAGTTTGTAAGTCATTCTATTAAAAAAGAATGAGAACCAGAATTCAGAAAAAAATATTGTGATAAGACATGGAGCCAAATATTGGAATCTTTCTTTCTTGCCAATAATTACTAACTAAAAGTCAGCAACCCTTACTATCTCGGAGATAGTAAAGGGGAGATAATATCTCCCCTTTGTGAGTACAATAGTTTTACGAGGCCTCATGTGGTGTGGGGAGTGCCCGGTGTTCCCAGAGGGGGAAAGAAATTTTTTTCCTCAATCCTAAAAGCGCCGAGAGGAAAGAATATTTTGACTTATTAAAATTATTGAAATATGAGTTAAAACTTCTCGCAAACGTCTAAATATTGCATTGTTAGGCCAGTACGAACGATTCCCAAAATTTCAAAGCTCTAGCTTGATGGGAAGTTGGTTAAATTAACGATCGAAAATTTGATGACACACACACACACCAAGTGAAATTCAGAAAAACGTTGTAAAATAGCCATAACAAACAAGATTAGGAGAACTGCGTGGATGCTTTATCACTTGGATCGATTGGTTCTATTCACATCGCAATAGAACCATTCTGCAATAAATTAAGGTAAATAATATTTTATTTCACTACGTATATTTGTACGCAATATAATTTAATAACTGTCTTGCAGTTACAACGCTAAATTATTAGCGATCAAAGACATCAGCAGACAGTCTGGAATCATACACTTCGGAGCCAAAATACATTAAGCTTGAAGCAGACAATTTGATTGCTGCTATTTCGCGAGATCCGCGCGTCGCATTCCCTCCCCGATACACATCCGATCTCTTCAGTATGTCTGCTTGGTTAGGTATACATTGCGTATCGCCCACTCATGCAAGACGGCCCATGAAACGAGCTTAACTTTGTAATTGTTTCTAAGAATATAGAAGAAAAATTGTTACGATTGTAGAGTTGAGTTTTTATTAACGTAACACTAGAAATAAAACGAGAGCTATTGGCAACGGACCTCGTCATTCTGAACTTCGATCAAGTGATGAAGGCGACACCTGAGCTGGCAATCCCTTCTCTGAACTTCCACACTACGCCAACGGGTGGACTTTGGGCCCGACAGATTTAACGTGCATCAGCCCCGGCTACACGGCGGGTCTTTAGCAGCCAAGGATCGAACCCGCGACTGAACAAAAACCGCTGGCCACGAATCCGAAACCACGACCACTAGGCTACCACGGCCACGTGACGATTGTTGAATCAGTGATTCTCTTAGTAATGGGATATGATAAGATCGACTTATGGTGGAATGTTTTTTGGTACTTTTACGTACAATAAAAGTTTATGTTATGTTCCAGTGACCCAGCTTTGCGGGCCATACGTTGACACCGGACGGGCTATAAGAGGCCCACGAGTTGGCCAGGCCCGCTCTAGCTTCGTGACTTTGACCAGATCTGTACTTATGGAAATTATTTTGTTTCATTGCTCGTTGTGTGGGGCCATCTTCAAAGTCCCCTTACTCTCTCGACATGTTGTAAGTCAGAAATTGGTATTGACGTTTTTAATCGTTATGATTTTAGAAATAATGCGGTGTCCACTAACCCTCAGTTATTCGAGGGTTTCTTCGCCGTCGAGTTCCTCGTACAGAACACCAAGCACAGGAGCGTATTCGAATCAGTGACTAAATTTCTGCAAACGCAGTTTTTCCAAGAATAATTTTATGAAAAGAAGCGATTCCAATGTACAGTTCCTTCAGTAGTGTTCGACAAAGAGCCGACACATTTTCTGGGACTACAGCTGACAAAAGTCTTCTCCGTGAAAACAATTTCGACATCTACGAAATTTTTCAAGACATCTGAATACAATAGCTCCAGATGGAGCTTCATTTCCATAAACCATTTGTGGATAGTGAATGCATTTTTTTGGTGCAGCCTACAGCGCGATAATATTCTCTCCATTTTCCTTTCTTTCTAAAATTTATTCAACGACGACCAAATAGCAATGGGTCTATAAATTATTGTCATCGGGAATAAAATA
>BMAW01113362.1:0-58293 GCA_019974015.1 Nephila pilipes
TCTTTACCGCGTACGGCGCGCGCATAAACGCCGCCCGGCGATCGATGATTTTTTATGGTATGTGAATGTACTTGTGAACTTCGCCAGAAAAATAAAAAAACAAAAAAAAAAGATCAATACAGAATACTACAGTAACTACTTCAAGATCTTTGAATCTTCCTGACACATATATATATACTGAAAATTTATGAAAGAATAATTTAAAATATTTAAAAGACAAAATCAGAAAGAAATGTAACAATGAAAGAAAAATAAATGAAAATATGGAACCCAGCAAGTCAAAAAGCAATATCGGGCTGAGGACCGATTAAGCGGGGTTAAACTAGTTTAATGGTACCAACCTTCCTATATATATATATATATATATATATATATATATATATATATATATATATATATATATAACATTTTGCCGTAGAGTATTAAATTAGTTCTATAGCCATTTTATTTTCTATACCATACATTTATCGTCAAAAAACAATCTGTATTTAGATTGATATTTCATTTGCTTAGAATATCATTATAGTTTCTTACATAAACAAACAACTTTGGATATAAAAAAAAATCCTTCTAGTGTTGGAGATTAATTTTCCGAAAAGTATAAGAAAATATTTGCGGTAAGGGTTTTATAGGACTCCTCCCCTCACACACTCCTTCATTATTCATATAAATACTTTTTATTTAGTTATGATTTTAAATTTTAAGTTTAATACCAAGTATTATTTTTCTGTAATACGTATCTAAATACTGAACGAATTGTAATCCGTGGAAAGAAATTTTTTGTGAAAAGATAATTTATCAAAGTTTCGTTATACTTTTGAAACTTATAAATAATGTTCTTTTGATATATTTTTTCTCTAAAAAGAATACATTTTTAACCCCTATCAAAATTTCTAATCAAACATGTTCTTTATGATTTATTTGTCTAAATACCCGCCTTCGAAGGAAATTAAATGACTGTAGTAAACTAAGTTCTGTGATTATACTCGTAAAATAAAATTCGCAGAAGTTTGTCTTTAATAAAGTTTTACTTATATTCTTACATACAAAATAAATAAATGAAATGAAATCAAAATTTAAATGTTAAAGAGTTTAAATCAAACATTACGAATGAATCATAGTAACCTCCTCTTTACCAATCCCTTCTTTAATTTCAAATTTTCTGCTAATGAATATATACATACATATTTTATAAATACTCAATTTACTACACTTTTAAAAAACTTTGTATAAAATGGAAAGAATGCTAAAAAACAGAAGAAATACAAAGCAATTGAAATTTATTAAAGTATTTTAACCGCTTATTATTAAGACATGCCAAGAAGGAATTCGAAACAAAAATAAATAAATAAAATAAATTGCTGGTCTTAGAAAGAATCTAGAGAAAAAATGACTATTCCCTAGTGGCTAATGGGATTCTCCATAGTTTGATTTTATCTACAATAATTTCTTGTTGGATTCCTGATTATTTACATTAATATAATTTACTATCGTAAGATAAAAAAAATTCTTATTTTTGAGAGCTTTATTTTAATCCAATAAGTACTCGTATTTTCAGAGAAACTTATCACTGTTTTAGTATACTTTTAAAAATGAAATTCGTCACTGGTGAAATCAGGCATGAACGGTGACACAAACAAAATTTTTACTTTATATACAAGATGACTAAATATAAGTCTCTCTAAAAGTTATTGACCTATCAGCAGGGCCATAACAATCAGACTTGTCTGCATAATCAATGCCACGACTGCGTCAAAATAATGATGGTAGGTGTTTCATTAAGGCTTCGACGGGTACACTTAATTCAGAAAATGAAAGGCTATGCGGGCACATCCCGGATGTCAGAGCCAATCATCATCAGGGAGCGAGAAAAGGATGCAATTACGCTCGATTCCCTCACCTCAAGCCAATTCATTTCATTTTTCCTGTCCCTAATTCCCACGTTTAGAAAAGTTCACACTTAATTTAACGAGACTTAGCTGCACTTTGTTGTTTTCCTCTTTTAATTCATTTATTGAAGAATTTTAAAGAAGGAGATACTTGAGAAAAGTTTGATTTTTCACATCCCTTGTATATTTTTATATTATAATTATATTAAATTCGACTTAAAGGTTCAAACACCAACTGCTAATATTTTGATGTAGTTAATTACGAGTAATCTGTAATAAAGAATACGATGGTTAGATTTGGCACCATATTGAACATCATATTGCTGCTGATCAAACTGTCAGTGATTGTCTGTTTAACATGTCAAATTATTTGCATGTCTTGTGGCAATAAGATGAATTGAATGCATTTCAAAATGTATGCACGAATCAATTCGACAAAGAATAGATAATATTTCAACGCCTTTTTGTCACAATCGTAATTCAGGAATACTAGTTATGAGTGTATTGAATAACATACCCTTCTATAGCTAACCCGTCTTCTCGATTTGTATTATTGTGGTACAGTATCAAGATTTAATTATTTAAAAGATACATCGGATATTTCTGATTTGTTCATAAGTACTTATTACTCACTGATTATAAAACTGTACATTTAATATAATAATTTAGTCTGTTTCTGTAGCTTGACCGTTTTGTGGTTTTTTTTTCAAATTTAGAGTATTTTTTTAGTTACATCATAATTATTTAATCGTAACTTAGTTTTACTCAAAGTAATAAATGGCACTAAAGAGTTTTATATATACAATTAGTTATTACGATTCAAATTATTACGATTCTGAAAAAATATGGCAATGCCGGGTTAAAATATAAATATTGATGAACAAATGTATTACCTGATTTCATAAATTCGTAACATCTTATTTTTAAAAAACTTTCAAAACATTTTAAAGTCATTTTAGGGTATTTCATATACCATTTTAGCAACTTATTAAATCTTTATAACTGTTGTAGGTGGCCGAGTGTTTAACTCGCCTCTGACGTTTATTCTGTCGACTCGAGAACTCAAGTCCTGTGTCCACAAAAGATTCGTCGTGTAGTACAAGGTCAATGTATTATATTAAATTTGTCAAGACTCCAAGTCCTGACGCTGGCGTGGAGTAGATGTTTGGAGAATGGAACGCTAACTGTAGTCTCGTCCTCGTCACTTCACCAAGGCTCAGAATTAGGAAGCCCGTCACCAATAGTTTTTGCGTTGTTTCTTAGTGCGATATTAATAAAACGATGAATCAATCAAGATATCATTATTAAAACCCTAATAACAAATAACAATGTTATATGGAATGAATGCGTAAAACTTAAAGAGTTTGAAACATTATGCATTACACAAATTACAGTTAAAAATGTTACTAAGTTATTTTTCAATATTCATTTTAATAACTAAACTGAAAGTAACAAATATTTATAGTTAAATTGCATGTCAATTGAAAGAATTACTTATCTCATAAGAGTGCAAGGTAAATGATTTGCTGGTCACAAGACATGGAGTGAAAAACAATAATTTTAATCAATGGTGTTTCGGCAATAAATAATGCTACAAAAAAAAGCATCTCGTTAAGTAATTCTACTTTCGATCAAATCAATATCTTTCACTTTTTGGAAGCGCGAATAATTTGCATTATCGTGATCCGATCATCTCGAAATAAGTAATGCAAATTTCTTTATTCTAAGACCGAAAATAATGGAATTTTTATGAATAGTACTAACTTTGGAGATAGTGAAGGTTTCAAATTTGCGACTGATATCCCATGAGAAAACAAATAATTGCTAGATATTACATTTTTTTTTCTAATTATTTTCGTTATAGTTCCTTCTCTCTGAGTGAAAACATTGAAGATAAAGATATATAATAATCAGCATAATAAGTTAATCATAATCATTACTTTACAGTCTAAAACATTTTACTTGAGTAGAATTAAATAATTGGCCTATAGAATAAATGTGGAATTCGAATAGAACAACTGGGATGCATGATATTCGCCCTTTTAGAACACTTGCTCGCACTCATAAAGTGTGCTCATCAATCTCCATATTCCTCTTCTCAAGTTATCTGTAACACCACCATTCTCTTTTTCTCTCTTTCCCCGTGCTTGTTACATAGTAATTCTAATTTACATAAGTCACGGTTCTTTCACAAAAGTCAAAATAATCCCAAAGTTTAGTTAAATGGAGATGTACGTGAGAACCCGTCAAAGGTTTCATTCTAATATTCGCATCATATTTCATAAAATTTCTTGATAAGAAGAATATAACGTTTAAATATTAATTCCAAATTCTCTTTCTAAATTTATATTTTTTTATGTGTTGCGGTAGGTATGAATACTATTGAAATTTTGCACTAAAAATTTCCAAAATAAATTTGTTTTTAATATTCAAGGAGTATTACAGCATTCCATTTAATCAAATCTTTGAATTCTTTTTTGTATTTTCTTAAATTTAATCGTGATAATAATCTTCCTAAATTTTAGAGGTTTTTCATTTGTAAAAATGGAATTTACTACCGGGAATTTTTATGTATATTTTGAAGTTTGTTAATTAACATTTCTCCTATTTTTTCGATCATATATAATGCGACCTTAAAGCTTGAAAAGGTCCATTTGTCCTTAGTTATCTTTAAAATGGAGGGTTACTGAGTGAGCTTCTATTAATTGAATAATGGTAATTCTCACAATTATTACTAAATACGAAGCATGGGCAATACGCAGTTAATAATTCAAAATTCTAAAGATTGCTAAATATGTTTTCAAAAAATTTCTAATGTACAAAATAATTATCTAACACGTTTGTGTATTTAAGGTTATATAAATAACTGAAACACGGATTAAATAATATTTATATTTTTATCAAAATAATATCGTCATTAGTACAGCATAAATTCGCATAATAATCTTCAAATATTTATTTTTCCTTTTTCTAATAATATTTCTAGACAGAAAACAAATATCCCATGCAAGAGCTCATAAAAACTTTAATTTGCAATAAAATATCAGTAAAATTTCCGATCTAAATTACCAGAAAAAATAGAAAGATTTACTTGTGATATTTGAGATATGTTCTTTCGGCTAAATGAAACTCCGATTAAGATCACTAGATGGCAGCAAAGTACAAAAGCTAAATGTTTGCTTTTTTCTGATTATATTAACAACGTAGCAACTTTTAAGTAACATGTGCCTTATGCAAATTCATAACCTAATGTTATTTCTAAACAAATAAAATTAAACTAATTTATTATTTTGAAGAAATATCTTGGAAAGAATAATCAGAAGAAAACTAGAGCTTACTTTTTATTTCGTCATTCGCAATAATTTTTTTGAAACAGTTTTTAAATATTCCAAATAATCAGCACATGTTTAAAAGAAACTGTACTAAAAGTATGCGTTTTAATTGACACAGAAAAACAGAAATTCTCATTATCATAAACTTGAAATAGTACATATTTCTGCACGTATTATGAATATTCACGACTCAATTCTATTTAATTTAAATTAGTAAAAAAAATTTAAAAATATATTAAATTGATGGAAATATAGTTAATTTTCCAACACTAATTAATTTTAAGTTAATTTTCAAAAAACAATTTCTACAAAAAATTTGGCAGATCTAAGATACTACATTGTTACATCAACTGAAGGTAAAATAGAAATAAAATAAACTTTTGGGGGAAAGTCGAATAGAAAAAATTTTGATACAAATTTTATGAAATATTTAACACAAAGGGGCAAAAAAAAACCTAAGAACTATTCAGCTAATTCGAATGTTCCAGAAAATTTTGAGAGCTTAAATATGGATTCAAGATTGAGATATATTTTTTTACTCTCTAAAATGTTGTTGAACGTTTTTTATTTTATTTAATTTATTTATTTATTGTATTACAGAAAGGAAATAATGTCGAACAGTAATTCTTCTATGTGTAATTTTTACTTTCTGAACTAAGATTTATTTACAAATTATTAAAATTGTTGTAATATAAATATATTTGGGGATCTCTGGAAACAATACTGTGATTTGGTTTATAAATGAGATTTATTTTCTTTTTCACAACTGAATAATAATTAAAAATATATCTAACTATGTAATGTTTCCAAAAACATTTATTAAATATTTTTGGAAACATTACGTTGATAAGGATTTAAATATATTGTAAAGATTTTGTACAATTAAAAATTATTATATTAATAAAAAAAATTATAAAAACCCAAAGCCTTTGTACTGATGAATTGACATAAATTTTTTTAACAATGCCATTTATTTCACGGGTAATGGTGATGTTATGAAATGCTTTAAATAAAATAAAGAATATAGACAATGACACTTCTATCTGTCTATACAGAGTTCCTGTTAAAAGCTGCTGCAAAAAAGGGTGACGGTTCCTTGCATGATGAACAATAGGAAAAACAGAATCTACAAGGAAACAATCTACTCCTACTAACAGAAAAAGGAAACGTTATTTACCCACGCGTTCATCTTTTATTTAGAAGAAAAAAGAGAATGAAATAACTGTATCATTTTATGTTAAGTTTATGTTCAACACTATAGTTCATGGAACACACCACAGTTCATGACAATTATATACTTATTAAGTACTGGAAAAACAAAGCATAGCAACTCATGCAGCAGGATCCAACAACAGATATCAAGTCAAATTCCTTATATTTGCAATAGATACGATTATGATTAATAGATACGATTGGAATTCATAATAAACTGTTAGATCACAATAACCAAAGTATGGTACAGTACCATTCCTTCTACAGAAATATTGAAATGAGCCTTATTTAACTGGCGTCAATGGGCTCCATTGCATTGAACACACTGGCTAAGGTTGGATTATCACACTGTTTGGAAGACCTCTGGTGTGGTGTTGCTATTTTTTTTTTAATTCCAAGCCCTTATATCTTAGAAAAACAGCTAGAGCTACGAAGAGACCAACAAGTTCCCCCATAAAGGAATGCTTAGTGAGGGTTCAGGTCTGGGGACTAGGTTTCAACAATTGACTTACATTGTCTGTTTTGCTTCCGGTATCACGAATGGATTGCAACTCTAGGTCTAAAGAAAAATATTATTTGTCAGTGTATTATCACTCGTTTCTTCTTCCTCGTTGTTGTTAAACCCCAAATGTTTCAATTCAAAAGTAAAATAAATCTTGTCTGACTCTCACTGTACTGCTCAACATATTTGAGCACTTTCTCCAACAACAAATCATTATAAGTGAAATATAGCATGAAGGGCATTCTAATCAAGTTCAAATATTTAAAACTGACATGCATTATTTTAAAATGAGTTTTATTTTTACCTGTACATATTTTCTGTTACTTTAGGATGTGCTTACAATTCAAAAAAATCTTGCACTCAAAAGAAAAATTAAGCTCGTTGAAAATGAATGGAATATTTATCATATATCACACATCACCATCTAGCTCCTGATGATAACAAAACCCTAGAAAATGAATTGTCCAGGAGGTAAAAAAATAGAAGATTTTGGCTCAATAATTGGAGGTTCAATAACAAACTCACCTTGATTAAAATAATGGCGTATTGTGTGTTACAGTCAATATATAACATACAGATTTGGTTTACATGGAGGTATTAGTCTTAAATTGAATATGGTGTAGTACATTTCCAGACTGTATTGATAAATACTAGAAGTAATTTTTAAATAAGTACCTTTTTTAAATGTGGCATTTGCAGCTCTACTATGAGCATTACACACAGGCGCTTTGAGTACCTACATCTTTTGGTTAATCACAGACCCCAGCAAGGAAGCATTCTTTCATATTTATGTTTGTTTGTGCGCATTTAAAATACCTCATGCAATTGAAAATGCCGATGTGAAATACGTGCTATGATTTCGTTTTATGCATGCAAAGAGAGGGAAATCTGCAGAAACTTTTCAGAAGGTTAACGATGTGTATGGACACGTGACTCATGTGATATCAGAAACAAAACAGCATTCCATAGAATGGAGGCATTCAGTATCACCCAAAAAAAGGGAAGCTCAAGTAAACAATTTCAGCTCGCAAACTCAAGCGCAATGTGTTTTATGATGGGTAGAGGTACGGAAATTTGCCTCAGGGGTACACTATAATTCTAAAACATATTGCAAAATTTTGGCTAAACTGTGTAGTGCAATCTAAAACAAAAGGCATGGCATGCGCAGTAAAGGGATTGTTTTGCTGAATAACAATGACCGCCCCCACATGGCTCTTCGAATCTGAGATCAGATCTCCAAAAATGGCTAGGAATAGTATGATCCTCCTCAGTATAGCCCTGATTTGGCGCTCTGTGACTATCATTTGTTCCTCTACTTGAAAAAAGAATTTGGACGGTCAGCGCCATGACGACGATGACGATATCAAAATGGCTGTGCACAGTGGTTAACCTATCAGGTGGCCGATTTCTTTGAGGATAGTTTGCAGAAGCGGGTGCACGATACGACACATGTTTTAATTGTAGAGGTAATAATGTTGAAAAGTAGATTAAGGTGTAGGTTTTCTTTTGAAAATTGAATAGTAGAAAAGACTGCACTTGTTTTTTTTTTTTTTTTTTTTAAATATCAAAACAGTACTGATGTATCAAATTAAACTGAGAAATGCTTAGAAGGCTCTTTTATTGGTGTTAAATGTGGTAATTTATTACAGAATAATGTTATAAACAATTAATTATCTATGATCCTTCTACGGTTTGATTTGATTTGTTTTAATGTCACATTCGAGCAATGCTAGGTCTATTGAAAAAGGACATCAGATCTCTGTACTTCGGTCAAATAAAGAAGACGAGTTAAGCTGGAAACTCATTTTTATAATTTTCTTCCTCATCATGTGAGGACTAAGTCTCATTTCCATATTCTGTACTGTAACTTCAAGTATTCCACACGACAAATCTTTAGTGGTATCAGAATTTGAATCTTTGTCTAGATTTGAGCATTGTCAACTTCGAAATTCGCGATCACAATTACTTGGCTAACATGGTCTCAAAAAATATGGATAAGGAACTTCAACAGAATTGTAAAATTAAAATTAAGAATGGGTACAATTCAGCATGATATGAAGCACATATGCCTAATAACCGAGAATAGAATGATTGAGAAATGTTGATACTGATTACAAACTCGATATTTCATACCCGTTTGAAACTGTGAAAAGAACGGACAAAAAATGGGTTAAAAATGCAGGATATGAAATGAATCCGAGTAATATGGATTCCTTATCAATACAGGAGAGCAGTTAAAAAGGTAATTATGAGTTCGAAACCGAAAATAGAAATGGAGCCATTCACCGTAGCAGTTATTTGATCGCGCGCGATTTTCCTTTTTCTGAAAATTCTATGAGTATAACACTTCAGCAGCCGGTGGATTTCCAACCCCGTGGAGGGAGAGAGAGTTGATTTGGTGCGGTAGCGTTGTTTCGAACCCTGAACCAGTAGGTCCGAAGTTGACGGTCCTACCAACCAGGCTGAAAAGACATCTCTTCTGGCTGGTTAAGTAAGGCCTCTTAACTTTTGACATTGTTGTTGACAAGAGCATTGTTGTTGATTGAGCTGCATACTTCCCCTCCAGTATCAACGTGATGATACGAAGAGAATCATTGGTTTGTTCAGAAGGTTGCTTTTTGATTTTTTTCAGCCATTATTGCAATTGATATACATCCCCTCCCTGTTGAGTTGAGTTTTTGTTTGGGACAATTTCCATTTGAGTCATCGGCTGTCTCGTGTTGAGTGGCGGGTCTCGTCCATGCGTGCGCCAGAGCCGGGATATCAATGGTCGTGATTTGTGTGCGTTTGTCTGAGTTAGACGTACAGAGGCAAGTGTTTTGAGTTAGGTTCATATACAGTCAGTAGGTATAGACTGTGCTGCCATCTAGTGTTCAAGTCCTGAGTCACCACTTCTGCGGCCGGTGGTTTTCCCGACCCTGAGGAGGGAGAAATAGTTGATGACCTTGATGTGGCAGCGTTGTTTCGAACCCTAGACCAAATGGGTCCGAAGTTGACGGTCCTGCCAACCAGGCTGAAAAGACATCTTATCTGCTGGTTAAGTAAGGCCTTTTAACTTCTGACATTGTTGTTGACGAGAGCAGCTGCAACACCTTCCGCATCCCAAAGTAATCACCCACATAACTTTCCCCAGCCGATTACTTACTTCTTTGGAGAGGATCCACCGGAAACAGCCCATTGTTGTGATTATTGCTTATTTTTCGGTTTGTAATGATGAATCCAGGTCTCACTGACGACTCTACTTAAAAAGATGAAGACAACATCAAAACTAAAATATTAATTGAAGTCAAATTTGTAAAGGCACCTTTTATTATATGTCCGCTCAGGATAACTCTAACTTGCATTACAAACGCCCCCTGTCTACAAGGACAGTTATTTTTTGAACCACCTACTTATTAATGTGTGTGGGGTGTATTGGGGGTATAATATATACCTCTCGGAGGTATATAATATACCAGATTTATGACAGATAGTACAGATTTGCTTACTACATAGGTGCCTCTTCATATCTGTTCAAAAAATAAGAATGAAGAATCATTGTAAATCCTATTTTAATTTATATTGTTCGAAACTAGACGAGTTTAACACATGGTATAATGCAATGTGAAATAAAATTTACAAATTCTGTCAAGAATTTTCAAAATTTCAGATTAAAGGTCTTTGCCATTGACATGAAAATAGTCATTTGCTAAAAATGTCTAATTAATATTGTACCCTAATAAATAATAAAGTGTGTTCTAAATGTTATTAAATTGCAGATTTATTATAAAGTAATATATGATAAGTCCGTGTACATGTTTTGATTGCACTCTTGAGAATATTAGTTTAATTTTAGGAAAAAAAAAAAAAAAAAAACACTCTATGCAATATAAATAAAAATTACAAGCATAGAAATGACGTAAATGAGATACATATTCATCAAAGCATCAGAACCTCCTTCCTGGATTTCACTAGTAATAGCCTTTAAAAGTGCAAATGATTACATAACTATGAGAAATGTATGGAATTATGTGACATTTAAAAAATATACAGGAACAGGAAATAAACGTAAGTAATAAAACATCCTGTAGAACTACACAACAAATTAGCCTTCCACTTAGTTACCCTTACCGTTATAAAATGTTCTTCCCAAATACAGTTCATAATAACATGGTCATAACAAGGTCATTAACCAGAGCTCAATGGAAATAATCTACATATCCACAAAAGACGAAAACGAAGCATGCATTCTTCTGTTGACTCAAAAAATTGGAAGAAATAATAGTTTGAGATTTTGCTGTTGCCACGCAAAGGAAGTCAAATTTCATGGTTTCAATTCCATTAGACTAAAAAGTAACCTCAAATATTGAAATAACCTTGGCACCAGTAACTGAATTTGGTGGGTTTCGAATCAACTGTCTGATTTCTTTCTTTCAGTCACATTTTAGGATCGAAATAGGCGTTTATCTCAGAATAACATCCTGGTTTTAGATTCGAATAATGGCCACACAAAAGCAATTCAGTAACAATTAAAGTTGTCACCTGCAGAGATGGGGGCGGAGATGAATTGGAGGACAATTCTATGTGGACTGTTTTTTTGCAGTTTACAACAATCGTCTGACGGTTTTCCCTACATTTAGAGTATAGGGACTTTGTAGAATCCCTCGGGTCATGGATGAGTAATAGGGAAGTTTTTATTCTGTAATTGTTGATTTCTATTGTATTACTTATAATAGAGTACTAATTGAAATCGAGAACAAATTATTGTAATAAAGAGAAAAGTACCGAAGTTTAGGGTATGTGATAGATAAACCAAGAAATGGTGTACAATATTATTTTTGTTTTAACTGAAAGAAATAAAACGTAGAAAATAATGGATACAATTAAATGATGTATAGTTAAATTTATTTTCAAAGATTGGAAATCTATTTCTGAGAATCTTCCAAGGAAACTTTTGCCGTCATTTTAATGCAATAAGTGTCCGTAGAACAAAAAAAATTACGAATTTCCGTATGGAATTATCTAATTTTTCTTTTTAGAATTTTTACTATGAAAGAAATATTTTTTAAAACAATTTAATAATTAATCCTTGTAGAGAAAAAGAGATGGAATATAACATTACAGAAAAGATGCAAAATAAGGTGATAACCCGACGGAATTCTTTTAATGCACGAGAGAATATAGGCCCAATGGGCCATTAAGTTAATATACGGACCTAAAGTTCCCGAGTAATACCTAAAAGTTCCGAAATAACTCTGACATTTGGTGGCGTTTGAGACGCAATTTTCTCACCAGGAGCATGATCCGCAAAACTTTGCGCGTTTACTACTATCCATAGCGTCACGTTGGAAAGATTTGTTTGCCAATATGGATTTTTTTGTTTCGCCTATTTTGTTCTTCCTTCTTTTTTCTTAAATAATGAATTTAAGTGCAATTAACAATGCGTGGTTGTTAAATCTTACAAAGATGATGCTTTGAGAAAATTCCAGTGTACGAGTGATTTTACTCCTTTAAAAAGAGAGGTTTTTCGATGGAAGACTAAGTTCCTTCTATTAGACTACCTGAACAGACAAAAATATCGAGAAAATTGAAAACTTGTGATTGTAGACCAACGATGGCACATAGAGCATATTGCAGTTTATTGAGTTGTCTTGAAATTTTAGCAGAAGAGTTTGGAATAAAAGGGTTGCTGCAAAACTTGTACCTTCTGGTTCTGACTGATCAATGAAAAGAGCTATTTCTCTTGATATATGTCCATGCAATTTCTTCTTGTTATCATGCTTGAAAAAGGGCATGAAGAGACACTAATTTGATGACGCAAATGCTGTCAAGAAGGAAAAAAAATGGAAAGTGGCTATCACTTCAAATGAGATAAAAAATGTTTCCCATAATGGGATCGCTGATTGGCTAGCTATATTAAAATAGTGGACAATAATTTGTAGGTAATAAGGTTGCTTTGTAAACAAAATTGAAATACACATAAGGCTCTTTTTTTGGTGGGGGATCACTCCTCGTAATATAAAACCTTTTTATGATGCCAATTTATCGCAATTAATGCATTCGCGTAAAATAGAATGAAATAAATGTGTCATTTTATGATTAAAATGATCCAGCATAGAGATATATTTTTGTGTGGAGCATATATCCATCCAATTATTATAATATGTCTTTAAGATTATCTTCAGGTTAAAGCATACACCCTAAGCTCTCAGAACATCTGATAAGATAAAAAATATGCCACTATATTATTCATATATTCTAACTTCACTATCAAATAGAGAACTGTATTCTCAAATTAATTAACCATTTTCTATTTTATCATGAAAAGAATTTCCTGCTCATAAATGTTTCAACCTATACTTTAATTCTAAATGGAAATTGAGCTTTATATGTTAGAGAAATTGCTTACAGATTTATGTTTCTACATTTTAAAGCACAATATGGTAAACTGCTATAAGTGTTATATTCAAAAGAATTTATTTCAAAATTAAGGCATTTTTCCATCTAAACATGTGTTTCGATATTCCATCCTGATCTTCCTCTGAAGACTTTTTTTCTTTTCCTGCCTTAAATCAAAATAGCTTTTAAATTCCGAAATTTGAAAGAAAAACAAGTTTTCACTTCAACATATAAATTTAAAATGCCTTTCGACATTTAAGTACGGATGAAGAAATATGAAACATATTTTATGTAGAAAAAAAACCCGATTGATTAAAACAGTAATGAGTATTAAAAAAATGTGATATTCGCTAGTTGAGATAAGTGACAATATAGTATTAACATTAAATAATTCTTTTGATTTGATTCTTTTGATTTGATAAAATGTTCTGAGGAAACGGATTCTGCTTTCAACATCATATATATATATATATTAAAGATGATTGCTGAAAGATCTGATGAAGTGTCTGAAAAGTTGCTGTTTATTTTAGGTCATCAGTTTGGTCGTGAAGTGATTATATAAGTGACGATATTAAGTGATTATATTTAGTATAATATTTAGTACGATTTGAGAGTAAAATTATTTGACCTCTTGGAAACTGAACGCATGCTGATGGGGTTATATTTACTCTTGGTAGATATTCGGCAAGCTGTAGATACACTCATATTTTCGGAAATTCTGTATTAATTACGTCAGTCTGAATGTTTTATTATTTATTTGTCTAATGTGTTTTATCATTTAATCTATTGATTGTTGATTTTATAATAAAATGAAGAAGATGGATTCAATTATACTATAACATATAATATTTTTGTGCTTATGTGAAGATATTTATTTCTTAGGTATTTGATGGATTATTTTAATATTTTTCATTAAAGTTTGTCTTCATTTTGATTGCTTAGTTCATTTAAACTGATAGGTAATTTGGAAGAAATGTGTTTACTTTTATAAATATTAACAATTGATTTAATTAAGACAAGCGGGATGTCGTATTTGTAGCATTTTGCACGTTCATATTCATAAGATCAGAAATGATTTGGCGGTACCGGAAAGAATTTAGCATTTTGTAATATGGTGATCAACTCAAATAGTGGTTTTATCAACTTTCGTTGTGTAATCTACATTATGTTCGAGAGAAACAACTAGTTATTTTCTTTGTTTCCTTTAAAATCTGATAAAAAAATCAAATTCGTTCGAAAAGTTAAATAAAGTAATTACTAGAAAGCGTGAATTTCGTATATTTTAATATTTATATTTTTGTATTTTTGATTAATTCATTTTCAAAATAGATATGAACTTATGCTTCATATTAATCTCAAAAAGTTTTTCATGAATTTAAATTGATTTTAAAATCTGAATCTACAGATGACAATAATAAGAGCTACCACTTGAAGAGAAAATTCTTGTAAAATTTAGGAGAGAAGTTCATGCTCATATGTCGCGACTCTTAATTATGAAATCCGTCGCCAAAGTCATGATGAGTTTATCTTGATTAATACTAATGAAAATCGTCAGAATCCATATTGCCCTGCTCCTTAACTAACAAAATCCAAATTAATTTAATAAAAGCAAATTATTTTAAAAAAAGCATTTAGTATTTATGCTCATAAACTTCTGAACTTGGAAATAAATTCGTTCAATTTCGAATCAATTTTCAAAAGCTTTCACAATTATTCATGGGTTTCATGTAAGCAAATTTATAACTATTTAACAGAAAGGCTCACCAACTTTGTAATAAATATTTTCAAACAGAAAAACTTAATTTTCTCACGTTTTGTACAAAAATTTGATCTATTCATATGAACTAAAATGATGAAAAATTGCTTTTAGAAAAACATTTCAGCTATGTGCGATAATCGAGAAACGCATTAAATTAACATGCTTTAGGAACGTTCACGGATTATAAATAACAGTTTAATATTCAATGAATTCATTTGTAAATTTGATACAACACACAAGTGCAAAAATGTTCCTTAACAAGCTAATAAAGTTTTAATTATAAAAAAATATTCAGTGATATGTTGAGAATTATTTTATTAATTTCGATTTCTATGTACCTCAAATTGATAATGTATTAAAAAAATGTCTCCTTTCATAAAGGGTAAAAACTTATTATAAACAGCGAAATGGATTACCATACATTAATCATATTTTTCGCTTACTTATTTTTAAGATAAGAAATGAATTAATGGTACCAGAATATTTTCGGAGAATGTAAACTTTTTAAGAATTGTTGAGATACTGTTATGTAAAATGAGAATATATTTAACTTTACGTAGTACGTTGACTAACCCAAATATTGGTTCTATCAATTTTGGTTGGGTGAAAGATGGATGGCATTGAGATGTAACTTACAAACGAGTACACTGTATTCAGAAGAAATAGTTAATTATTTTCCTCGTTTCCTTTCAAAACAGATAAAGAATATTTCAAATGCGATCAGATGAATAAATAAAGGAATAACCAGAAACCGTGAATTTTCGCATATTTTATTATTTATCTTTTGTATATTTGCAATTTCCTTTTCAAAGAGAATTTTGTATATTTGTTTAATTCCTTAACAAACTCTTTGTTACACATTAACTTCAATAAAGCTTTCCATGGATTTGAATTTACTTTTGATTGAGAATTTATTTTTAAATGTTCCAAAACTTTTTGTAAATTCATTTTAATCTCGGTATTTTCTCGCATATTATTTTTCTCATATATATATATATATATATATATATATATATATGTGTGTGTGTGTGTGTGTGTGTGTATGTACAACAATATGAGCAACTTTTTTTTACATCATTTCATAATAATGAGACACACGGTTATAATTAATATGATTGTGATTGTTTATTATTTACGTCACACTGTGAAGCAATACTAGGGCTATGGCTACGAACCTCGTGATTTTGAACCTCAGTCACGTGACGAGGACGACACCTGAGCTGGCATCCCTCTCTCCAAATTTCTATATTCTACTAATGAGAGGACTTTGAGCCACTTGAGCCCCGGCTACACTGTGGGTCTTCAGTGGCATCAGGGCTTGAACCCACGAATCTTCAAAAACTGAGGGCTGCGACCATGACCTCTATGCTACAGCAGCCACGCGGTTGTAACCAAATTCACGTGATTGTGCTGGCGGAATTCTGCTTCTGCCAAATGCAAACTGCTACTTCACATGAAAATTACTCACTAATTAATGGATTGCTTATTATATCGAGCTTAAAACAGTATCCTATCTGTTGGTGACAGACATCATAATTTTGAGCCTCGTTCAGCTGCAAGATCGACACCTGAACCAGCACTTCACGCTCTTAACTTCTACATTACGTCAATATGAAGCGATTTAGCTAAGTTTATCTTGCATCATATTTGAATTGTAGTGAACATATCTCAATGGAATCTAGACTCGAAAATATAACTCAACAGAAACAAACGGGTTGTCAGCTCGCGATCACGACTACTCGTGATACTAACGAAAATGATTAAAAGAGTAACTCCTGTTCAAATGTTGTGACTCGAAATTGTGAAATCCCATACCGTTAAATTAAGGAGTTTCACTTCTGTAATGGTATTAAAAATAATTAAAATCCGTACTGCCATATATTTTATAACGAGTTCTCTCACGTACTTCCCTTCAACCAATACTTTAAGTTTTCATGTAACGTAAACTGATTTAAGAATCTCTTTTTGTAAGCAAACTGACTTAAGTAAATTAAATAGAAATATTGAAATGTAGTGAGCAGGATTGATCAGATAGCATTCATAAAACTGCGGAGAATTTTATAATGAAAGTTAAAAAGAACGCGAGTTAGTGGCAGAGAAATTGAGAGGTTATCAAAGAAGCTATAAGAGTCGCACTTACTCTGATAAAAAAAAACAGATGTAAGATTCAAAGTTATTAAGAATATGAATACGGTCAGTGCGTCGGATCCTCCTTGCAAGTGCTACTACTGACTCGAACCTGACTAATTTGCAAAGTGAATATCAATAAGATTAATCCTCAGATTCTGACGTGTGAAAGGATTTTATCGATAGATATAATAATTTAGGTTTTGAATGTTGAATATACGTAGATTTGAATGAAATAATTTGATTTCCTCTACTATTTGTTTTCATATTCGTTTGATTATTAATTAGTGTAGATTAAATTAATAAATTTCAATATGGACTAGTTAAATATTAACTTGTGATGGAGTGATCAAATACAGGAAACTATCTCGAGGGTTATAACTTACTAGCAGAATTGATAGCCAGATTAAGTTGATTTCAACAATTTTTTTTATTTTTTTTTGAAAATGTATTCAGTGTATATTTTCTTTTCTTTCTGAATTCAGAAATAAATTCGTTTTACATTCGAATCAAACACTCTCGAAAATCATCCGTGAATTCTATAACAACACATTTAATTAATACAAAATACACAATTAATACATTAGTTAACAAAAAAATTTAAAATTTACCAGTTCTTTATGAATGTTTTCAAACACGAACAAATAATTTTTTCTCGTTTTGTGTATAAAAATGTGTTATAAGATTTTTATTAAAATAACAAATACTTACTTTTGCAAAAATATTTCTTTTTTGAGTGATAATCGAGACTCACTCAAACTTTAAAACGAACTGTAAGAATGTAACACGGATTTCAAATGATGATGTAAAATGCAATAAATTTAATTTTCACTTGTACTTTAATTATAAATTTGATATCACATACAAAAAATAAGTATTGTAAAAATATTTCCAACGTAATAGTCATGGTTTAAAAATAAAAGAATTTTCAATGATATTTCGCCTGGCGATTTTAACTCTTTCTTGATCGCAGTTTATTATCTTTGAAAGCCATTTTTCTATTTCATCACATGAAAAATCAAAAATTTCGCTTTCCGATTGAAAAATTCAAATTAGTGTTTGCAAAATCTGCAATAATGTTTTTACATATTTTAACTCTTATGAAAATTTTCATTTTACGTAAAGATTTACATAAAAATCTAAAAAAGATAGATCTATATTCTTACATCTGGTTTTGTAGTTCGTTTTTTCATTCTCGTTATCACCATTTGCTTCGTTTTGAATATGTGAGCGAAATATTTGATATGAATGGGGTATTATTAATCAAGTGAAAATTTTTTTAATTATGCTGTTTTCAAATTTAATATTTAAGAAAATGAAATTTTAGGGTAAGATGATTGGAGGGATCACCGGAAATTACCTGCTAAGCATCATTTGGAAATGTCTTTCACGCCTTGGTAACTTTTAAAAGATCTATACTCTGGATGGAGTTTAACTTGGTAATTTGAGAGGAGGTTAGATCACCATTCCAGGCTCCCGCACCATAGACTATTATGGGTTCTATAACAGGTAAATACCATAGAGGACTATCGAGGATGGATCTCGTAATTTTAAACGTGGGTTAAGAAATGGGGATGACACCTGAGCTGGCACCTCCCTCTCTAAATTTCTACACCATGCCAACGGGAAGACTTGGAGCCTCGATAGATTTGATGTGCTTCATTCTCACAACACGGCCGGTATGTTGTGGCATCAGGCTTGAACTCATGACTGGATGGAAAACACCCCGGCCGCGAGCTCGGGGTAAATTGTTAAATTGTTAAGATACTTTTTATTCGTAAAAAAAAAGGATTCTATGTTCGATATTACGCTGTAATCGATTGCAATTACTATCAACGAAGACAGTACTGAATTTTCAAATGATGAGGTTTTTCTTTAGCTGTAAAGATCGCCCTAATTAAATTGAGAACCTTCAATCACAGTTTGCTTAATAATTCTGAAAAATGAGAAATTTATCAGAATAACAAGTCGTTCCTTTCTCAGAATGTAGGTCACGAGTATTGATCAGATATATTTATTACTGACTGATTGCGTGATCTTTGCAATGTGAGCACAAGCAATGAGACGGGTTTTCCAAACAAAAAATTCTCATCGGAACGGGAATTTTTTATTCAACAGAGAGAATAAAGCCAAATTACATTCAATTTGACACAAATGTGAAATCCGATAGTAAATAATGGAAACTATATTTTTGAGCACACGTGTTTTATAAACAGTTTTCTGACATAATTTTTCTTTTAAGCTATTTATTTATTTCAAAAATCAATTTTCATTATCAGAATGTGTTAACATTATTTTTAATGTACTGCTATCCTTCTAGCTACTTATGTCACGATTGTCGTGGTCGACTCAAATGTAGCAAAATTTGCTTAATTTTTTTTTTATTTCCAGGAGCATATTTATTTTTTCTCCTTTTTGATTGATTGATTGTATATTTGTTGCTCAAGAACCAAATCTAGCTAATCTGCACCTCTCCTTTCTTGGAACGAGCATACAAAATTGTATTCGACTTGTATGTGTGTGAGAGAGATATAATCCAAAATTGCTTATTTTGGGAGTTCAATTTCTTTGTATTTTAAATTTATGTGACAAAACTTTTTATACAAAAAAATGCATATTTTAATTCTTAAAGAAGAATAGATTTAAAGTATGCAAAATACTTACAGAGCAATATTTGAAGTGATTTTGGTACAAAAATTGAGTAGTCAGAGGGTTATGCGTTTAATTTATTTTTTAAAATTTTTGTGTGTTCTCTTTAATTTATTTCTTATTATATGTCCAGGTGTGACATTACAGAGATTCAATAAGAAGTCCACTTAAGTGTCATAACTTATTTGCAACTCTCGTCTTAGGTATGGAAAAGAAGTCTCTATTTGAATGAAATAAAAGACAACAATGAAATGGGGTGGGGAATAAGATAAAAGATGCAACATTAACTCTAAACCTTCATCCAGATTCAGTGCATCCTTTATCATTATCAAAGGTTTTATAACTGAAATGTAATATGATTTTCACACGTATATATTCAACTCATTAATATTTTCTCTCTTCTCTAATTTCTCCTCCTGATCTACTCTGCCACCTCTCCTCTATCGCTTAAAGGAAGCTTATATTAGAAAACATGAAGAGGCAGCTAACTTCAGTTCTTACATATTTGAGTAAATTTTGGGAAATAGGCAAGATCTGGCACACACAAAAAAAGTAGAACCGTTATAGAGTGGAATAGTAATATAAAATAACACTTAAAAACAAACATTAGCCATGCAGTTTCACTAAATTATTACCGTAAATTAATAAAAGAGAATATTATAGAACGTATTTGGATTTTTAACTGAAAAGATTAATCAAAAAATTAAGAAAAATTTATAAATATGCAAAATATAGCAAATATGCTCAGAAGTTTTCTCCACAAAAAATATACTCTACTGAAAGTTTTTTTTTTTTAATTCTTCAAAATTAATAAAGTCAGATTATGAAATTTTCTTTCATTAGCTGTAAATTTGTTTTCATATTATATTTCAGCTCGAAAATGATGTTGAGAAAAGTTTTTCAATTTGTACTTATAATACTCGTAGGAGTTTAATTTACAGAATCAACAATAAATTAAAAGGGCGTAAATTAATTTTTTAAAATCTTTTATTTTGAAAACTTTCAATTATATATTCTTCAAAATTGAGATTTACTTTTGTTGAAAACCTATTTTCCAATATTTTCAGATATGTTTCAAAAAGCTTTTAACACGTATTGTGTAGACAACCCATCTTAAAAAAACGACTCTTTTTAACTTTAATTTCAAACCATACTTTTATATTTATTTCAGTTATTTGATAAGAAAATTCAGAATCCTTTTTTATGTTCAGATAGTGTTTTTCGAATTTTCGTTTTGAACCCTATTCCGAGATGTAAACAAAAATTAAATTATACAATAATTTGTTCTATGCAATACATCGTAAAGAACAAATTTTGCCACCAAAGGAACTCGTTTCTTTGGAAGGCACTAAATAAAGTTTGTTTTAATTTAATTTATAAATTATGTTATCTATTATATAGAAACCTCTTTGCTGGCTAATAATGGCAAATCAATATTAAAACCACTTGACCTCAAATTTCCATGAACGAAGCCAAACTAAAAAGATGAAATTCGAAACTCTTGATTGAAAAAAATGGCCACCTCACAAATGCCTTGCAATTCTGAATAATTTTATCTATTTTTAGCCATTTCTTGATTTTTGAATACACATAATTTAAGATCATATGTAAATAAAATAATTTATTTCAATCAACTCAAAAATTTAGGAGAAATTTAATATAACATATTTTCGAAAGTTAAGTTCATTATAGTGGAAGCAGGCATCAAACATATAAGCAAAAAATTTTATGATAAATTTTTCAAAAGTTATCAGCTGCACCAACTTATACAATGGTGAAAACAGTAGCCCCTTCGGTGACGAATAAATGCATACATACTATAACTAATAATGTAAAGGAAATATCTTATTTTTTGCTGCAATTTTTCATCGCAAATTCACAAAGCGTTTAAATATTATTACAATCACATGTATTAATAAAACTGTTGTAACACGAATATCACGTTTTATGTATATATGAATCACGCATACGTTGCTGTGCATACAGTATAAATTAGGGATATAGATATGTTAAAGTTAAATATATACCCGAATCCTTTGAGGGTACTTAATTCTTTATATTTCACCACGTAACTGTTTACCTCATTTCGGTTTTCTTTTAATACCCTCATAGCTGATTGCGTAAATATTTATTTGTACGATTCAATTACTCATTTATTTTACATTAATTTTTTCGAAATTTGTTTTCATAGTGTATAAGAAAACGAAATGCTACAACGAAGATATACTTCTGCAAAAATATTACATATACTTGTAAAGTTTTCTCCTATGTTTATTTTTACACTTAGTAGATGATTTTATTCTTTTCTATATATTTTACTTCATGCAACGTGCTAACATTCATTTTCCAAAGCTGTTTCTGCTAGTATGCAAATAGTTGAAGTTAACTAAATATCCAGATTAGTATAAAAGAGTATTATGGCATTCAGTCAAGGAGATATTTATATTGTGAATTTATGTTGAATTAAATTTATAATGAATTATTACTTATACTGAAGAAAAGAGAGCATCATTTACGAATTTCAGTTGCAACTCATACATGAAATTGATCGAATAGTTTCCCGTCACCAAAAACGCATGCAATAAAAAAATCTATTACTTCGGCCTACATTGATAATTTTGCAAGGGTTTTTTTTTTTTTTTTTTTGCATTTGAATAAGCAAGAAGTTTTCTAAATCGTTGCAAAGAAAGTTTGTGAATAATTACAATTTTCATCTGTCTAGAGGTGTGTAAAATGGAATTATCAAATGAATGTCTTAGGAGGATAATCTATTTCGGGTTCTGTAAGCAATATGAGTGCATTCAGATGCCTCCAAGAATGAGTGAACTTTTGGGCGAAGATTTTGCTTCTTGTGGTTCGGTAGATGTCTAGTTCAAAAGAAGGATTTTGTCATTAGACACTTAGCTCTGGATAGCCGATTTCCATTGATGATTATTCACTGTCAGCCAAGTTAAATTTAAGAAAAGGATTGGCTTCTCTAGTGCAACCATGTAAATCTGAGCTCCTTAGGTGCATCATGGAAATGGTTAATGAGATCACTTCAATATTCTACAAGAAAGTAAGTAGGCAGGAATGGGACAAAAATAAACTCAAGAACAAGTAAATAGGTAAAAGCAGGAAAAGCAAACCGAAAAATCCATGAAAGACTACAACAACTAATAATCTATTATATCAATTTAGATTGTATTATATGTTGCAAAATAAGACTTATACCTTGATCACTCTTTCCGAGCACAGTTTATAAGGGAACTGACCAGATTGAGCCAAGATGCGACAAACTCATGATACCAACTTAAGGGGGGGGGAGAGTGAGAGAGAGGTTATCTTCAAGTGTTAAATCTAAAAGATAGCAGGCCCACACCTAATGTCTCAGTCTCCTTAACTCTCTGGGATATCAACAAGTGTCTACCCTGGAAAGGGTGGGAGGCATATGTCTTAGTTCTGTGGAATATTCACTGGCATCTAACCCAGGTGCTTCATATGGGGCACTTACCTCAGGTCTGTAAAGTAAGAGAGAGTGTGAATGTGGGCATGTTAGAAATCTATAAATTGTATGAATATAAGTAAGTAAATTTAGGCAGATATGATCCAGACCGCACACCTATGCACGGAGCAAAGCGTTGTATATGTTTCTCCTCCAGTGTAGAATTGTAAGCATATGTTTGAAAGGACGCTATCTTATGGTAAACCCATAGTGCACTATGTGGGGAACGGCAAGGTAACTGTCCGAATTAAGTAGCTACGCCTTGACGGAGCAGTTTTCATTATCCTCTGAAAAAAATGTGTGTGTGATATGGTTCACTTTATGGTCTCCTAAACACCTGACAATGAGAGAGGTCAGAGAGAGGTCATCAAAAAGCTATCTAAACGTTGTTAAAAGATTATTGAATTGGATGGGCTGCTATCTACAATTATTGTAATGTTTTTATTAAAATAATTACTTTTGAGCTAAAACTTTTATGTGGTGAGAAACTTTTGGATCAATATAATATCTTACCGTTTTCTGTTAAATTATTTCATTAACATGAAGCAAGACTAAAAAAAAATTTCTCTCAAGTTGAGAATCAATATCATTCAGTTCGATAAAAATAACTATCTTTCCTGGATCTTATTTTGATTCGTATGGTATTCTGGTAATATAATAATTATACAAATAAGCCCAGATCTGATAAGTTATTATAATCTGTACAAATAAATTTGCATATATATGTATTATATTATATAGCTCATATCTGGCGAGACGAGTTGATTTCTGTGAACTAAGCTCAAAATTGTCTCCGACTCCTATTCACTACATAGTCTGAAGCAACTTGGTCTCCCAGACCTCGTTCTTTTAGATAAATAGAGTTCAGGAACTGACAATGTCTGTGCGGAACGTTCTGATAGCTCCTCATATCACATCCGTATTTTCTTTTGAATACTCTCTATAGTGAAACAAGTGAAGGAGATTTCTGGAACACAAATCGCTTTCTGATCGTTTGAGGTATGGAAAGTAAGAAATTCTCTAATTAAACTGAATGTTTACACTCGTACAAAAAAGTGAAAGTATGGAAATTAAAATGTAACATCTGTTTTTTGCTCCTTAGGAGCACAGAAGAGCGCGATTAATATTTTTGCTGTTATGTCAATTTAAAACATTATCATTATTTTATAATCAACCTGTATATAATAGCTGTACACTAATATGCTTATTTATTCTCTCCAACATTTCTAAACCTGGCAAGGTATTTTGATATAAAATAGGCGATTGGTTTCTAGATGGAAATCATGAACAAGGACGAATAATATTTGAAGATAAGAGGCATTCTTATATTTGTGCTATACCTTATTTCTTAAAAAATACAATATCGGTATTGAATATTTCGAGCTACAAAGGATTCTACTCTGACATACAAGTAAATATCTATAACATACTCTTTTCAACAAATAAAGAATTTGTGATACTAACCTTACGGGAATATATTCTGATATTTTATATGTATAAAAATTATATTAATATAACACAGATAGAGATTGCGAAACAAAGTGACAGATAAAATCGTATCAAATACTGCCTATACATGTTTTATTATTTTTTCTCATTTGAAGTATATGAGAGGTCTTTTTTGTTATTCAATTTAAGGTCAAACGTTTTTTCCGAGAATCTGGTCAAACACGGGGAAAAAATCCCTCTTCTGTATCATACAATGCGTGCTCGAGCGTACAGAAAGTGAAAGAATGAAAAAGTGGGGAGTCCCAACAAAAATGTCTGTGCTTCTTTTTCTCTTTTTTTATTTTGTTGCTTATTTACCGCTGTTGACATATTAAAGAATCATGAATGTGCTCCCCACTTTCACTAGTGCCTCAGCCGTAGAGCATACATGGACCGGTTTGCCCTCATTTGCTGTTGGGTGGTTTTGTTATTACTCTGTGGTAAGTGATGTGAAGGTGTTTTCTATTCAGGTATTTTGTATCATATATATAAAAAAATTTATGGAGAGAAAATATTTTATAGATATCAAGCGTAATAAATAAGAATATAAAACTAAAATTCAGATAAATTTAAAATTTTATGAGTCTTCAAATAGTTTTATGCTTAATCTTGATCATTGCATTTGATTATGTAATCCACTTAATAAATTAATAACATACTTACAAATGTTCACTCTTCTTTATGGCATGTATGATTCACATAAACTTTTTTTATGGAATATTGAATCTAAGCTTCATGTTAAAATATGTCAAAAATTATAATTTAAATAAACTTGTCCGTTTATAAATTTCAAAAACTTTATTTTGGATTTAATTACGGTTCAAAAGATAGAATTAAAAAATTAGAATTTATACTTAAAAATTGTGTCTGTATTTTTTATTTAGTAGCGTTTACAATTAAGAATAATTATTCATGTATAAAAAGTTATTGAATATCTTAAATTTTTGACTATTATATATGTAATTTTTACAACTTCTGCTATAACACAATAAATTTAAACTAGAAAAACTAAATTTTTCATTGACATATATTGTTAATTTTGATGAAACGTTGAGAAGAAAGTTTTTCGTTCGTTAAATTTTGTATCTTTTGAAATTTATCCCTAAAATCAAGGAAAAAAATTTATTTAAAAATAGGGCAAAAACATACTATGATTTACACTTTACATTGCTGTTGAAATAATTCTTTTTTTAATATATGCAGCTGATACAGTTCTTTCTTTTCAGTAAATGATATAAATTTATTGCACTTCGTTGGTACATGTGTTTATAAAAAAAATTTAAATTATTTTACAAATGAACAAATAAATTATAAGTTAAATAACTTTCAAATACATTCCGACTATTATATACCATTTTTATAATTTTTAACTGGTATTATCAAAATAATGAAGATGAAATTTATTTTATAGGTTGAAGCTCTTTAAATTTCTCACTTAATGCTAGGCAAAAATGTAATCATAAAACGTGACTTAAGTTATCATCAAGGAAATATTCTTCATTAACATAAGTACCGTTAATGAGATCGCAATAATATTTCATTCAATACATTATTTTTGGCAGTGCAATGCGAATTAGAGAAGTAATCAGTTGATCATACCTTTTCGTAGAAAGAAATTAACCGATTTTATTGTGTATAAGTACTAATATTATTAAAACTGCGAAAATGATAAATTCAACATATTATATAAAGTTTTTAAAATGAGCAACTCCTCATTTTATAAAAATATTTTTAAGTTATTATGACAATTTCGTTTTCTTTTCTTTATAGAATTTCAAATTTTATTCATGTCATTTAAAGTTCTTAAAGATCGTTGTTCAATATTTCTTTTATAAGGTTATGGGTAAAGTTTGAAGTGTACTTTTTGAACTTGTTCCCATTTTTTATACTCTTTCGCTTTTTGAAAAGTATTTTTTGAACATTTTTAATAAATGTCTATTTTCAAGGGAAAAAATGATTTTATATTTTAAAGTTTCATATTTTTGAAAAAATAAACGTAAACATTAGAGGGAATATAAGTTCAATTTTTTTTTTATTTTTGTGTGCAAAATACTCAAATAATAATCTATGACTTTGCTTTTAATGAACATGAATCACAAATATCCTTTTAATTGAAAATAGTCCAGAAATGTAGTAAAAAAAATTCCTAGAAACATGAACATGTTTAGATTTAAAAAAACATCAGAATGCTAGAAAAACAAGTCTTTTCTTTTAAGAAGTAATGATAATAAAGTAGTAACAGAAGTAAAAAAATGAGGAAGTTTACAAAAATCATAAGTTTTTAAAAGAGGGAAAAAATGAATTGCAAAATGCAAATAAATTTAGTCTACACTTTTCCTCTGAATTTTAATTTTATTGAATGCTAAGGTAAAAACTCCAATCTTAACATAAATTTTACTTCTTTTTTTAGGAGTATGGAGAGCTTCATCTCAGAGGCGTGAGTATTATTTTATTTTCTATCTTTTATATTCTCTCACGAAATTTTTTAAGAAATTGACGAATTTAATTCAAAATCAGAGAAAAATAAACTGAAAACTATAAGAAAAGTATCTTTAAAGAGATTCTTCGTAAGATCTTGACAAGCTGTAGATAGCTCATGTCATAAATCTTTAATAAGTTTTATATTTCAGAAATAGTTTGCTAACAGCTATAGTATAATATTTATACTGCATTATTATAAAAAGTCTTATTATCTAATTGCATTCTGTGAAATGATTGGTTTGAATTTATGAAATGGTTATTATAATAATATGTTAATATTACTATAATAACCATTTCATAAATTTTTAAGTGATTTCGAATAGCTGTTTAATAATTAGAAGATTTTGTATTCGGGCGTTACTGACCATCATGTAATAAGGGAATAATACGTATTTAATTTCTCTAAGATCACCATTCTTGTTTTAACGTAATGTAGAAAATAAGAAAAATGAATATAAACAAAGATATTGATTTTGGTACAGTAATTCGATATTTGTTCATGACTTAGTAGTTAAATTCATCTCATGTCCTCAGAGATGGTGAGACAGTAGATAAATATTATCTCTGACCAGTACTCGTAAAGAGAGAGCCCTATCTTCCCTGTTCTTTTACGGAATATAAGTTCTATAAATGAATAATTTCACGATTTTACTCAAATTAAAATAACTCAATGCAAATTAGGAGAGTGCAGAGCTTTATTTCCTTCTAATTTCAATTCTGAAGAAGAATTTAGGGTTTGTTCACTTTATTAAAGTAGCTATTTCTCAAAAATTGAAACTCAGGATACACTTATGGGGAATTAATTGGAAGTGGGTTCAAATTAATTAAAACAAAAAATGTATTATTATAGTAGTATTATGAAATGACTAAAACTAAATGAAATATAATTCAAAAATAAGATACTGATTAAAAAAACATGTGTACTAAAGAAAATTCTACAGAAACAAGTTTAGTACCATAACATCTCACACATTAAAAATTTTGTTTCTTATATTTTTCTGTGAAATAGATTGATTTTAGAAACAATATTCATTTTGTTGGATGCTTTTGATAAAATTCTATGGTAGTTGGCTAAAGATTGCTTTTTCAAAAATAAAATATTTGACAATATAATAAATTTATTTGTTTTCTTCTTCCCAAACCAGATCATTTTTTTTTCATAAATCAATACACACTTGTGTACAGATTACATTTTACAAAAAAATTCAGGACAAAAGACTAAAAATAAATACCCTCCAAAAAAATTCAGTGCTAATTGTCACCTTACACATCATAGACGTTATTTTATCTGGAAATATTTGTTTTTACTTCTCATTTATAACTCACTCTCGATACATATATACTTCGGTTATGCGCTAGAAGCGCCACCTGCCATAACGACTGAATACCCTATCTTAATCACCAAATTGATATTCTAATTTTCTTGAACCATATTTTCTCTTCATATGTAGTAGTAATAATTATAAGTAACTTCATCAACAGCAGCCCGCCGAGATTCTAGTTAAGCGAGTATTTTTGTGCGTGTGTTTGAGATATGGAATAAAAATTGGTAACGGAAGATTTTTCTTATGTAATCTTGTTAATATCAACTTTTATCTTAATTATATTAATTACTAATTCACAAAACAGTAAAACTATTTAGAATTTTTAATACATACTCCAATTCTTACTATGATCAATATTTTTTTATTACGATCCATCGTATTTAGTTGGAATTCTTCGTCAACCTAGAAGCACTTCCACGTGTTTATAACAGTAATCTGTTAGATATCTCTATATGTATAGGCGGAAGCAAAATGTATTACAAAAGAAATAATTTTGCGTGTGTAATATCAAGGTCGAACACGCAAAATTATATTAATGATACAATGATAAAAGGACGGAAATCCATTCGTGATAAAGTTCGGTGCCTTTCTGGGTCAACAGTATCATGTGTCACTTGGAAAATACATTTATTTAGAAAGTGATATAATTCTCAAATGAACAAAATTAACTTTAAAGTAAAATAATGATATTGGTAAAGAGAAAGAATTAACTGATTTTGAAATACAGCTCATCAAAAAATACTGTTTGAATCATACAGCTAAATTTAATTTTATAAACAAACAAATTCACATATAATTTCAATAGATTTTACAGAACAAATTAATACGTTTTAAGAACTAGGTTCTTCTAAAAGAAGTACTTTCTATACAAAGTCTTTTCGGATATGTATAAATAAATAATAAGATAGTCAACATAATAATTGTGAAATGTACTCGTATTTTTCTGAATATAATAATTTTCGGTGACAAATAATTCAGTTAAAAAGGAACTACAATAAATATGCGATATTTTATAAATTATACTCTCTTCAATAAAATGTGGTTTTCAAAATTTTGGGAAGTACCTTTAAATTCTAGACTGATATCTGCCAGGAGTACTTAACAGTGCAGAGCTACATTGCATGATTTCTGATATTATATTTCTAAGATGAAGGAAATAAGCTTTAGAATATTCATATTTATTTATTGTATTACTGTAATAACTGTCTGTTCAAATATTAAATGTTCTTATTTGCGATATTTCTACAGAATTTTATAATACAAGCAGTCCAAGAATTTTCTTTATATCTTTAACCTTTAATAACTTCTAAAGTAAAAAAAAATATTTACATTTGTTTTCTGCAGTTAATAGCGCAAATCACCAATTTTTTTCCGTTCATGGGTACATCTCAATATATCCACCATGTGTGGCAATAAGCAAATCCAGTCTATTTAATTTCTTGTCAGGTACTCAGTGACATATCTGTGAACGTGGTAAAAGCATCTGTAATGCGGCTTTTTAAGTCAGCAATGTCAATAATCTTTGTCCGGTAAACAGCATCCTTCAAATGATCCCACAGAAAAAAGTCGAGAGGTGTCCCCGTCCAATCCATCAGTTGAGAAAGGTTTCGTCTTAGTGATTATGAATTGCTCTTAACCAGTGTGGTGGAGCATCATCCTGCTGGAACCAAACATTGGGCTGCAAGTACTCGAATTGAGGAAGAGCAAAGAGTTGAAGCATGTCCAGATAGATACCACCATTAACTGTGTTTTCAGAGAAGAAAAAAAGCCATTGATTCGGTTGTACATCATACCACACTTGACATGGTGTCTTTTTCTATCTCAAGTGTATCACGTGGGGTTTCTGAACCTCACATTCGCACATTATGATGGTTTAAATGGCCAGACACATGAAATGTTGACTCGTCACTAATGCACACCTTTTTCAAGAGCCCTTCATCTTCATCTATACTATGTAACATCTCTATGGCAACATTTTAGTTTGTCTGTTGTTAACAATGCTTATAACAACTGTACCTTATAGGCATAGAGACGTAACCGTTTGTGAGTCGTCTTGATCCTTTTTTATGTAACACAGAGAGTATGGTCATGAAGCTACTGTGCCATTCACGGATTCTGGGTCTGAATGGCTGGTCCCTTTTAAATTTGGTTTGGAAGTTCCGTTGAAGATGTGTGTCTGATTTGCTTTCTATGAATCATGTCACACATTGTACTTTCTCCTGTAGTGTCCACATGCTCACTTACAACTGGCTAATCTTAACAGACAAAAAAAAGAACTTGATGAGTTGCATTATTAACTGCAGTAAACAGAATGTAAATATCTTTTTCAGCTCAGAAGTTGCTAAAGCTTAAAGTTGTAAAGAAAATTCTTGGGACACCTTGTATATTTAGGTAAATCGATAATTTATTTATAGGAAAATTTGAGTTTTGAGAAAATTTTAAAATTACGAGAAAGTTTATCTTTCTTACTATTGAATTATGTAAATAATGTGAGGAAAAAGGTATATACGCGCATTTTTTTTATTTTAGTATCAAAATTAAAACGTTTGGTATATTGCTATTCTAACTTTGTTTTATGGTAAAGTGGGATTCAGTTTGTTGTTTTCTTTATAAAGCTTCATTTTCTTTACTAGGGGTGAGATAAATTATTTTTCTAGAAATCTATTGTATAAAATTTCTTTATTCCTAGTTTTAATATAAATCTCACTTTATGAATTGAAACAGTTCGCAGGATTAAGTATTATCTTTCCTTTTAATTAAATTTTACAATTTTGATAACGCAACTAAATTTTTAAATTAAAATTCTCAGTTCCACAGCAAAATTTATATATAGAATAGTGTTCAGCTACAATTTGACAGACTATCTATTTCAATTTAAGATTACTTTAATGCAATAAGAGATAATTTTATAGCTTGTTGTAAAGTTCCCTTTCTCTATCTCTCTCAATGTCATAAATTAGAACATTAAACGTAAAATAATTTGTTTTTAGATTAATTAAATAGTACGAAATTAACTTAACTGATTTATCTAAAAAGTTTAACTCGTTAATGTTAATTACATTTATTTTTTAAAAATGGTATTATTAGCCTATCTTACCCATTTTTTAATATATTAGTGTTATAGTTGTAAATTAATAGAACTTACAATGCAAGGTAAGAGGGCCTCTACAATGAACATGGATTACATGCCAAGTATAAAACTTTGAATCCTAGGAACAAAGTTAATTTAAACAAGATTTTTAACTTAGGATGCGCAAAGCAATAGTTATGAAGGAATAAAATATTTTGTAAAAATTATCCAAAAAAAGCATTCTTTTCTCATGAAGTCTCATATTTCTGAAATCTAAAGTTTTATTAATTATCAGACTGCAATTTTAAGCACAAAAATCATAATAAAAAATGTGTGTAAGAATACGAGTATTCTTGAAAAAATATGGGGGATAGTCACAAGAATTTTATTTATAGCAAAATAATCTTATCAAAGGAAATTGTTAACAATTTATTAAGTGACACCCTATTTTATTATACTCTTCTTATGCGTCAAAAGTAAGACCAATTAGTATGATTTTAGATAGTAGCTTTTGCCTTTTAATAGAGCTTGATTCTGGTTGCAACAACATCTGCGGCGGTTGTGGTCAGTGCCAGGATATCACATGTCCAGCCGTATCTCCTCCAGATAACGGCTACGTAGATGGTCAGTGTAATCCAGGAATAGCAGGTCAAACCTGCGTTATCTTCTGCGACAGTGGTTATGCCATAGAAGAAGGATCGTCTCAACTGACCTGTTTGACTTCTGGTCTATGGAGCTCCTACACACCGTTCTGCCGAAGAACTAGTGGTAGCAATTGTATTTATTTTTTGAAACACATTCATGGCCAGAAATATTGAGCAATTCATAAAAAATGGTTCTACGTTATAATAGTTCATATAATAATGCAGAATATTACATAGATTTATTATACAAGTTGGCCTTTTAAGTAGTAGATATCTTTTTTTAAATGATCCTTATTTGGTTCTGATCAACCGTGACTTCTGTAATGATAAGCATTATTCTTGATGTAAAGCTTACTAATTAGCCTTACTAATAGCTTGTTATGCTTTTACATTCTTGCTGTAAAATTTTTATTAGATTTACTTTTCCTTATATTGTGTACCTTGAGATTCTCCAATTCGTATTATCCTATATAAGCTGTCTGATTCTGATCTAGATTCCGAATCTGTGCAGGTTATTGAGGTTGGTCGCCAATACCCTCGTGTTGCTCCAATGTATGACATTAATAAACAATCAATCCAAAAAATATGAGCTGGCTATTGTAAAAGACTACCTATTTTTGTACAAATTGTTGCAAATTTCTTGGTAAAGGTTTGTTTTGCTGCAATTCTACACCAATGTTTCTGTCACCTAAATTCATAAAATTGAGCATCAGAGCGCCATTTTTCGAATAAATATGCATTTATTAGATTCCATATATAATTTGTATTCCAGCATCTTTTCAAACTGCCTGTAGCCACGTAGACTCAAAAGACGATAATATTTTTTTCTCCACACTTGACAGAAAGTTCCTCAGATTGTGGATTGTATACTTAGCCCTTTCGTCAATTTATTTATGAAATTAAAGATTTCTTACACTTTATAAGAATTATAGAATTCATTGATTTATATATTCTAAATTATTTTAATTAATGTGGTTTGATATAGTGTTTGAAATACGTTAGTTTGTAAAAGATATTTCAGACAAAGATTATCTCAATCTTTGATTCCTTGGAACCACACAACACTAGTGTACAAAACTTAAGCAATAAACGCATTATTCAGCATACAAACAGGAAATTATAGAAGAGGGCTTCTTGCGACAAGTATAATAAAAAGGCAACTCAGTAGAAGAGTAAAGCATATGCAGATATCAGCATTATGAGATCAAAGGAGACGTTATGGTAAGGAAAAAGCACAGATTGCTCCCGCTCAGCGTCAAGGCAATTAAAAGGAAGGAGGAAGGTTACATTTCCAAAAAAATCCCTGTAAGTGAAAGTGTGAAATCGTGTTTTCATAATAGCTACAAGAAATCATCAGAATACTTTTACACGGGGTAGAATGATCGACAAGCTTGAAGAGGGACGTAGTTTGACGAATGTTGTACTTGAGAACGGAATTGATAAAAGTGTATTTTCGAGACCTTGGAAAGCCTTCCAAATGAGAAACATAGTTGTAAGAATGGTTGGCGGTGGTCGGCCGAGAAAAACAACGGCAAATAATGACCGGTATATCGGGCGGCAGACTAAAAATGACTAGGACCAGACATCGGGCAACATTGCTTAGCAACTGCGTACAGTAACCTAATGACAGGTATCACAATTTACTGTGCCCAGATATCTGCATAAAGATGGCTTATTCGCCCGCTTTCCTGAATGCTGCATACCATGAACATAAACTTACAAGTGATGTCAAGAACACAAAGACTAGACATCTCATGAATGGAGTCACGTTCTGTTTACTAATGAGAGGCGTTTAAGCCTTAGCAAGGATTCTCAACGTCAGTTGGTATGGAGAGAAAGAGGGGCTGTGTTGAGGATCTTCTAGAAATGAGAACATCAACCGAATGGATTGGCCAGCTCTCTCCCCTGATTTAAATCCTATCTAACATGTGTAGGATGCTTTTGGAGAACACCTGGAAGCAAGATAATATTCTCCTCAGAACACCAGACTGCTGAAATACTCGCTTCTTGACGAGAGGCAACTCTTACCTCAAGAACGTCTAGATAATTTGGTTTTGAGTATGAACAGACGGCGTCACGCAGCCATTACAGTTAGGGGAGGTCCAAATCCTTACTAAGGAACTTTGGTTTGTAGTTCCTTCTCATGGCCAGATAATATTTTTTCAAACGACATTCTGTCAATAAAGCCTTATTCTGCTTTGTTCCATAATGTATGCGTGCAAATTTTTTTTTTTTTTGATATATAATACTTTACTATGCTTTCATCAACTTTTACACGCTACATTGTGCCTCTGTAGTGTGAATTTCATCATTACAGGAACACATATGTATTACATGTGTGTTTGTAATGATTTCACTTAAGTTTAATTCATCTTCCTAAATTTTCCAATACTTCAGCTATGACTTTAAGCAGTTCATTTTTACTTCCTATTACCATTCCAATTTAGCTTTTAATTTATGTATGATCGCTCTTGAAATATGCTCAGTCAGTTGTTCCCAAGCTTTTAAGCAATAGGGATAACCCCCACTAGACTTTCTGTCTGCTGCTAAAATACCTACATATCCCTCCATCCTTCTACCGCCGGAGCTGAAGAAATCCTTGCATATAAATTCCAAACAGGGAAAATTTTACTCATTCATTCTGGTCATTATGGTGAAAATACGCATCTGGCGTCCTCAAAATCGGGTAGATGTAGATTGCGCTGCGTCCACCTCCCACTATCACTATGTAATTTCCTCTCTCTCTTATAAGGTTAATAAAACTCTAATTCAAGGTTTTCAAGATTTATTCATTGTGCTCGAATGAATTGGAAACATTTTTAAAATGGACAACAGCTATTGTTTAGAAGTAATACATCCTATACCTGAACTCCCTATATGTGTGTGAGTGTGTGTGCGTGTGTGTGTGACTAATCTTTTGCTTATAAATATGATTGCTTAAAGTTCATTTGTAAAAATCTGATGATTATCATAAAGTCAAAGTATTTCAGTTTGCAAATGCTTTCAAAATAGCTTCATTGGTAGTTTTTATCATTGTCCGAGCAAACATTTATCCATTATTTTCTTCCAACAAATTTGCAGCCAGCTCAGATGAAATTTATTTCCAATTTTCAAGCATTCTAATCTCACATTCCATTTTAAAAATTATAGTACTTTCTAACTTTCTATTTTCCTGTTCCAAATTTATTATTTTAATCATTTATTAATCTGTTAACATTATACCAAGTTTTCTCCAATCGTTCTAAAATGTAATGCCTGATCCAAGAAAAAAATTAATCCTTTTGATGATCATTTGTTAGATTTAAAAATTGAGTCATAATATGCTATTTCAAAGACCATAGGTATTTTACAATACTTTTCTATTAACTTACTAATCTTGAAAATTTTGAACATGACAATATTACTATCTTAATTTAAACACTAAATGCACCAATAAAACACGTGAACAATAATTTCTTTAAGTAAATGCTGTTTGTAATTTTTAGAATTCGTTAAGGTTAACTATGAAAAATGGGATCTGATCGCAGTTTAAAAGTGCCCACGAACAATAAGAAAGGTAGAAGAATAGCCGAAAACAACCTTTGGTAATTGATGAAAAGTAGGAGAATGTTCAGTATTTTTGGCCATAACTGTAACAGTTACCAGTAATGTCATATAAGTAAATAGTT
The DNA here is from genome assembly GCA_019974015.1 of Nephila pilipes. NCBI lineage: Eukaryota > Metazoa > Arthropoda > Arachnida > Araneae > Nephilidae > Nephila > Nephila pilipes. The sequence continues at coordinate 36,009 of BMAW01113362.1, forward strand.
AAGAGGATACCATAAGTAAATAGTTAAGAGAATACCATTGGCCCATAATTTGGCGGATAATTTATACTATTTTTACGCATAAATGTTAACTAAACGAACCCCATTTCACTGTTTAGACGGTATTGTCACGAATTTTTAAAGCCACGAGGAAGGAAGATGATTAACATTTATCAACGAATTTTGCAGTTTAATAGTTCCTCAGATAATGTTTAAAAGGCTTCTTTATGTTTGTTTCTTCCCTACAAATATAATGTTATTAGTAATATAAACCTAATTTTATTACTTTTAACGAAAATGAACTGAAGTTTTCATCTGTATAAATTTATTAATTTAGATAGACCGGATCTTAATTTTTCAAAATGTTCATTTAAATTAAACTATATAATTCTACTACACAATTAATTTCGATTTATATTTTCTCGTAATTAGACAACATTTTAAGAGACATAAATGAAGTAAAATATGCTGTAATATAAAGAATTTATAAAATTAAAATTTAATTTCTTCTAAAGTCTAGTATAAATTTGATTCAATTTAATATTTTTCAGAAAACTCATGATTCTTAATAAAAATATTTATGATTTTCCCCCTATTATTTCAGACTATATAACTATCTTAAATCTGAATATGGAATTATAGATTATATTCCATTAAGAAATTGATATACGTAACATTTCGAAGAATTACTTATGAAGTTTTCAATAACACACAACTTTTATGATTTACTGAATTTATACATAGTAGTATAAAATAAAGTAATTCGGTTTTTTTTTTTGTGTTATTAGGCTGAAAACAAACATATATATTTTTACCATAAAAATATTACTTCATTCATAGACTGAATTATAACAGGTAATTTTCAAATACATGTTTTTTTTTCATTTTAATAATTCTAATTCTATTAAATCGATGTTTAATTCGAATTCTTAGTTGCGAATTGCGTTGCATAATTCAAATGATTTTTTATATAAATGTTAAATAATGTACAATCTAATAAAATCTATCACTTTTCTAATTTTCATAAAAGTCAACAAAAAGATTATCATTTTTAATGGCTTAAGGGAAACCAAAAGATACAGTTAATAGATGTATTAACTAAATTGATTAACATATGGAAAGCTTGTAGAAAAGGTTTTAATAATGCGAATGTCATATTCTTACATAACAAATAACTTATTATAAAATTAGCTCAAGTTTTTAACATTTTTCTGGGTGGTCGTGGAAGCCTAGTGGTCATGGTCACTGACTCGCGACCTGTGTTGTTTTCATAGAAAACATACGTTCTAGTCCTGAGACATCTCAAGTGTTGTCCTCGTCACTTGACTGACGTTCAAAATTACGAAATCCATCACCAATAGAGCCCTCATGTTGTGTCTCAGAAAGACATTAATAAATAATCGTAACATTTTTCAGCCATGTATAGGGAATTTTCTGCTTATAGAAAAAAATATATTGGGATAAAATATTTTTAGAAGTCATTAATATTGTTCATGTCAATTTATTTATCCATTAGATCAAAATTTAGTTTCCTTTGAGTCATTAATAATGAAAGAGTTTTTTTCTTTTTGTGTTGAAAATTATTGAAGTTATTCAAGGGCTTACATTTTTTTATAAGATTCCACCCATATTTACTTTATCAATCATTTATTTTCATTTTGATAATCATAAAAGTATTCATAACAAAAATTCTCTTTCAGAATGTTCTAAGCTACAGAAACCATGGAATGGGCAGATTATGGGAGTGTGTGACAGATATGTGGGAGCCGAATGCCAATTCGAATGTCGAAGTCCATTCAGACTTGTCGGGAGCCAAGTGCGTATCTGTCGATCAGATGGAACTTGGAGTGGTCGGACTTCTGCATGCGGTAAGACTTGCAGGGGATTCTGAAATTAGAAAAGTGTTATCTTCCAGTCAAAGTACTTGAAATTTCTCTTTGGAATGTTCTATTAAAAGACCTGATAATTTTGTTAAACTCAATTCATACTTATTTTTCCTGGCTTATAATATTACATAAATATATTAGAATGAACAAGAAAGAAAATTTCTCCTTCTATGAACTTCGTGAAGATTGTTTGGGAATATTTTTTTGTAGATTTCATTTTGATGCTTGTGTATCTACTCGTAGCAATACCTGTGCATTTGAGCTCTTATCAGAAGAAAGTATGAGTTTTAATGTATGAGAATTTCTTGTTGTGAATCAGTCAATGATGTACATCGGGACCTTTGATTGCATATAATTGATAAAAAGGATAATTACTTATTAAATTAAACATCATTCAGGGAAGTATATTTAAACAAAATTTTTCTTGATTTTTCTTTTGCTTATGGGGAGAGGGGTAATATTCTTGGATTTCGTAACTAACCACCTAAGCGTTATGCACGTAAAATCCCTACAAGTTCGAGATACTTCAAAAAGCGACCAAACGAATAATTCCGTATGGCCGTGAACTCACCGAAAGTGGTTTAAACGTAATTTTTTTCCATCAAGGGACTGTTTCAAGTTTGTTTGAGACGTATTTTTTCCAAATTCCTTTCATCTACCAATTACGAAGTTTACCAGTCATTGCAACATCCTCCATGCAACTGTTCTAAATTGGTAATATTTTGCGTCTGAAGATAGTGATAATTACTTATACATTTTAAAACCGTGATCGAAAGGTATTTAGTTCAGAATAACTATAAACAAGATTTTTGTAATAAAATTTTACGATTTAAAATTTTTAAATAAAATTTTGAAAAAATTTAAAATGGTCTAAATCATTTTAATTAATCTTAAATGCTGTAGTTAATGAGCAAGCCAAATCAATTTATCTTATATAAGTAATAATTTATTTGAATTGAAATAAATTATACTTTTTAAAAAATGAAAACGTTCGAAATTATTTTACAATTCAAACTTTTATGCACTGAATATAAATATTATATCATAGTTTCTATTTAATTGTATTTTTATTCTGATAACATGATCTTAAATTCGAAACATATTCTGCAATATTTTACTTTGTTTTCCATTAGAGCTTGGTACAGGTTGTAACAACAATTGTGGTACAGGCTGTAACAACAATTGTGGTGGTAATTGTGGTCAGTGCCAAGATACCACGTGTCCAGCCTTATTTCCTCCAGATAACGCATACGTAGATGGTCAGTGCAATCCAGGCATAGCAGGTCAAACCTGCATTATCTTCTGCGAGAGTGGCTACGCTATCGAAGGAGGACCGTCTCGATTGACTTGTCTGGCTTCTGGTCAATGGAACTCCTACACACCGTACTGCCGAAGAACCAGTGGTAGCAATTGCATTTTTAATAACATATTTTCTCTGATTAATGAAAAGTAGTATCTTGTAATGTATTTCTGTATTTAATTTCCATTTTATAAATACTGCATTTGGATTTTAATTTACAAATCATGAAATTATGGGGTGAGTTCATGTATACCAGAACAGCCTGAACAATAAAACACAAACAAATAAACAAAATTGAAACAGATAAACACTGATATAAATGAATAGTATTAAAATCAAATAAAAAATTAAAAAGAGTCATGTGTTAAGAATTATCTAATTATAAGAATTGTCTATTTATTTGTATTTCGATAAACAAAATTATTCATATTCGAAATTATTTCGAATTCAAATTATTAAAATTATTCATATTCGAAATTTTTTCGAATTCGAATTATTAAATTATTCATATTTCAAATTTAACCGATTATTTTATTATCTTTCGGTTCAAAACTGAAGGGATGAAAATTTTATTTCGGCTGATGAATGAGGCTTGGATCTTCAGATAATCGTAATTGAACATTCTCATGATGTGTGAAAGAGAAGAAATTTCAATTCTACGGCTAGTTCTAATTTGATCCCATCTATTCACTTTGATTTAACAATGTCCATCATACAGGTTCTTGCATAGTATGAGCATAAGTGTGGATTTGAAGGAAAACTTGTAATTAGATTAAAAGTAGCATGATGGTAAATAAAAGAAATGCTCAATATTTTGATGGAAGTGAGAAGGCGCTATTCGATGACATTGGCAAGAATGGTTGAAGGTGTGTCGTAGATGAAGGGAACTGAGATCCAACTGAAAAGAGCAACTTCTACCCGATTACCAGCGAAAACATTTCTGGAGACATCCAAGAAAGCGAGGCTTAATTTCCCTGTCAACTTTTCACAAGTCGTTGACATGGAGTTATGATCAGGAGTGCTATTTCACTTCATAGCCGAACCTTTTTGATTGTCAATTGTATTTGACTATCGCATTTCTATGGACAACCTTCTGGTTTCAGTTGTGCTGTTTATTCTTTCATAGTGCCCCTCTAAATTTCAAAAATACAATATTCGGTTGCACAGAGAAATGATGTCTTCAAACTTATAAAATACTATTTTTTGGCCAGCTAGACCTTCTAACCATCCTCAAGAAGACTCATTTGGGATCTATTGAGTAGGAGTCGCCGAGTGTCTCAGGAAATTTTTACTTTAATTCGAAAGTTCTATAGGAGTTTCTCCATCAAATGTGTGAATAACTTTAAGTTTATATATGTTAATGATAGTTTACACTGTTTGCGGAGATAATACAAGTTCTTATTGATTGATTCATAGTATTCGGCTTTTTCTTTCAAATAAAACACCCAGATACTGTGGTATTATTATTATTTTTGAATGTATGCATTTCGTCTACTTATTTTCCATCCATTTGGATAACTTCTTTAGGGGTGGACTTAAGAATTATTGTATAAAAACTCAAGAATTATTGTATAAAAATTCACTTTTATGTCATACGAGATTATGCAACGAACTAGAGAATTACAAATTCATCCAACTAAACAAGTGTGAAATTTTATTAAAACTAGCTAAAAATCTTACTTTTTTCTTTTTATTGTTTAATATCTTGCTGTTTTTAAACGTGAAGTGATTTAAATTTAAAACTAAAAATATGTATTAGGAAAGATAAATTAAATGAAATAAATGTTATAAATTATCTATGACTTCTGCAATTTATTTAGTTTTAACAAGTTTGGCAACTTGTTAAAAATTTGTTTACTGTTAAAGAGTTAAGAAACAAATTATATTACCAAACCCGAGAATTCAGTTCAGTTACAAGGGAATTTTAACAAAAAACATATCGCACGTAATTTGATTCAAAATCAGTTCACATCTTATTACATCTTATTAAACTTATGCATCCATCTTTATTTTGACTTTGGACCAATTAACGCAAGCATCATGTGACGAAGGTCACTGGATTTGCTGCCGGACTGTATTTGTCAATACATAAGCACTTTGGGCTAGAACAGAGAAAATGAATTTTTCTTCTGTATGTTTTCAGGGGCCATCTGCGAGTTCTTCGATATTTCCAATGGACAATCGGACTGCGTAGTAGATGGAGGTTTCACCATCTGCCGCGTTACTTGCAATTCTGGATATATGCTGGTAGGGTCGTCCGTCGTCACTTGTTCTTCCTCTGGTAATTGGAATGAAATCCTCCCTTCTTGTAGACGTAAGTATTCTGTTACAAACTCTAATTAAATTTAGGTATCTCATGTAAAATCCGCACATGGTGGAGAGTTAAGGCGTTACTTGTTGATATATCACTAAACTTTTGAGGTTCATTGCCATTTCCCTACACAAAAAAGCGGGATCTTGGACAAAATACTTGAGTGGGTCCTTATAAAACAGTTTTATTTTAACGTCAAAAACTAATATTAGAGCTCGGTTCACTTTTTCAAGTAGAAAAATGTACCTATATTAATATTGTGTTCTGGCTACACAAATATAAGAATATACTGTGTTTCTTTTTGTTTTATTATTCCATTCAGTTCTGCTTTAGTAGATTCATTTTTATGCATATGGTGTGTGTGTTCCATATTTCATCTATCTTCGGCTGTTATTCCAAATGGTATTTAACACTCTACTAAAGAAAAATGAAAAATTACATAGCTATAAATATTTCTAAAATCTATGAGTACACAATGATTAATGGATGTTTATATTCGAATTGCGTGAATACATATTAACAGTAAGATAATCTGCAATTCAAAATTGAGACGAACCTACCTAAGACCAAAATAATAAGAATACTTTATTTAAATCTCACTAAGATTTTACATATTATATAATGATTTTTTTTTTATTTTTGTAACCTACCTAATGTTGGAGTTCCGTGTTCTCTTACGGAGCAATAATAATTCTAATAATGGAATAATTTCACGATTACACAAAACAGAAAAGCACATACCCCAATTATTAGAATGTTGAGTTTTATTTTATTCTAATTTCGGTTATGAAGAAGTATTTGGACTTAGCAAACATCATAAACGTTATTTTGACGAAACATCTTTTTTCTACCTCACTTAGTTATAACTCTCTTAAGCTATATATTGCAGCAGGGTCATCTATTTAGACGACTGAACAGTTAGTATTTACTGAAAATAGAATAAAGCTACACTAAATTTTAATTAATGTCACAAAATTCATATACGCTTCATTTTATTAAATATATTTTACGGGTAGCTTGTTAATGAAATTTTTAGGATTCTGTTTCATTTGGCCATTTCGGATTCACAGGGATACAATTTCTAAGGAAGTCGATCTTACCGAACGCTATAACTTAAATAACTTTTCGCATTACTTTCTATCTTGATAATTTTGCAAATTAAATGGTATTTATATTCCTTATGTAGTTTTAACTCACTTTTGGTAATTCTTATTGATCCCAATTAAGTTCTATAAATATCCGAAATCTTATCACTATAGGTTTAATTTCCGCTTTTGCCCAAGAGATGGCAGCACAAAATGAAGAAAATATATTTAATTGATTTTGCATAATTCCTCATTTTTTGAGCTATTAGAAGGAATAATTGCAGTAATAATGAATGCTTTCTTAGTAACACACACAAAAAAAAAAAATTAACAAAATTTTAGAAAAAATCTGAAATTTTAAGAATATTCGATTTCATGGGGAAAATAATAGAAAAATTCATTTTTTAAAATGATTTTTAATCGTTGTGAAAAGAAAAAAAAAAAAAAAAAAAAAAAAACACTAATACATTAAAACAATCTTCATCTAATTTTTAAGAATCAAACTCTTTCTCAGACTGAAAAAAGTTCCAAAATTAACATTACATTTTGACTACACTATTCCATAGAAAGTATAACAACCCATTATGACATAAATTTTTTGTGCTTGAATATTTCCATTTTTTTTGTATAAATATGTACTTCGTTTGTTTGTTTTTTAAATAATAATATTAAAATCGTATTTTGTTTTACATATCACAGCAAAGAATGGCATATTTACAGAACATTTCAAAATTTTAAGCACAGTGAGTGGTAAATAGATATTTATTTTAAATGCACGACCTTACTTTAATATTGGGATTTTTTTTTTCTGTCTGAAAATGTTTTTCGAGTTTTGGGCTTGGATCAAGATGTTAGGCGAGAACCGATTTGGATTCAGTAAGTGTCGGAATAGAATTTTAATGTAACATACATTTAAGAAAAGAAAGCAAGAACACTAATGAAATGGTATTACCAAAATGTTTCATTTTCATTTGCTTGTTTTTTGATAGTAAAAGCTTTTAACATATTTTTCATGTCAGAAATATAACGGGACGAAAATTTTATTTCTGATGTTTTCTTTTATTTTCTAAGGAAATATATTCAAAAACAAAAAAGATAAAAGCATAAAATTATTTCAAAATGAAAAAAAAAAAACTGTACAAGAGAAAAAAAATTTAAGGAAATCTATACATGAAAATGAGAAATTTTAGATAAGCAACCAAAATCCGTGTGACTTTAAATATTATACCAAAATCTCCAGAGCTCCGCTAGGTTTTTCCAAGAAAAATTTAGTTATATTAAAAATTTTCGGTCAATGTTTTTATTCAAAAAAATTGAGAAAAAATATTTTGAAAGTACAAATGGGAAGCAATTTTTTTTTATGTATGTTTATATGTAGTTGATTTTGCGTTTGTGAAAATATATGGTAACTGAAAGTCTTCCACTAGGAAAAATCAGTTTATTTTGAGTCAAGTTCAAATAGTCCTCCCTTTTTAAAAAAAAACAATGGGAATCATATTTTAACAATAATATTTATGTTTCTATTTATGCAAAGATAATCACTTTTAGATGCAAAAGTAATTACGTATAAGCAATTAATAATCAATAGCATGTGTTTATTTACATTTGTAAAAAAAAAAAAAAAGTGATGTACCTTGCATGTACCTTGATGTACCTTGTAAAAGTGATACATCTTGCATAAAGCTTACTGTATTTTATAACCTTAAAAATTTGCATAGAACTCATAAACACACCATGTTATACACTGAATATAATTATAAATCTAAAATTTAAATTTTATAAAAAATTTTAAAATTTCTGTTTAATGTTACAAATTTTCTATAACTTTTTAGCTAAATATTGTGTCATACCTAAAATTTGCGAATGTTTACTTAAAAAAATATATATAATCACTGAACAGTAAATAAACTCACTACTTTAAGTGGAAAATATCGGCACTATATGGTTAGAGTAGAGATTTCGACGAAAATGTACCACAATATCCTTATAAAACATTTTTTTTAGGAAAATGTAAATACAGATAATTTTCTTTATCGGCAAGGTATGTTTGCTTATAATTTTGAAATTTAATTTCAGAACGTTCTATTTATTAAATTTTCATTAATAATACATCTGCAGTTTCAGTGAGCCACTGTTTGCTTTTTCAACAGTAAAATTAAAAAAATAAAAAAAATAGAAATGTTGAAACATCTTAGCGTCTCAATTACCTTGACATACTAGACTGGGTGTACAGTAAAATCTGGATAAGTCGGATTAATTGGAACCAGAGACGGTCATGAGTATTGAAAATCTGGATTATCCGGAGATTGAAAAAAAAAAAAAAAAAAAAAACTAAATAAAAGTAAAACATACTTTCAGAAAATCATCTTTATATTGAACATATCGAGTAAAGACTTGTAGGGGGGAAAAGATGTTAGCTTCTGTTGTGTGAGGTTTACATACCACTTGCGAGCCGTACGTTTACTTATCCACTTCAGTATAAGAAACTTTCAGAGTTTAAAGTAGTTAAACATAGAAACAATATAAAATTGAGATGTATCTTTCAATAATGTCACTTACTATATTAAACGAAGTAAACTTAAAATTATTTTTTCATGAATGTGTGTCACATAGTATCTAAAGATATAATAGAAATATTTAATACAATGAAAACTTTTACTTGCAACGCTGAATAAATCTATTTTATTCTTTAAGCAACCTACTTTATAACTTTATTTTTAAGAACATCTTGCAAAATTCCTTAAAGATTTAAATGGAATTTTTTACTTTTCTGTAATTTAAGAATCATTAGATTGCAGTACAAATTTACATTTCCGGTTTCTAAGAAATATATAAGCCTTTAATGAAATATTTGTCCATCATAAATGATAATAATTAAATATGTAACCCCTTAAATTTATCTTTTTAGAGGGAATTAACCATTTCAAATTTGATTATTTCAGGTAGCGCGCCTGAGGTCACCAATATTTGTCCTACCTTGGCCGCTCCTGATGGTGGCAGACTGGTGGGCAGCTGCACAGCTGCAAACAGCGGTGATACTTGTCAGCTAGTATGTATCAGCGGGTACAGACCAACAGATACAAGAGTTCTCATATGCCAAGCTAATGGCCAATGGTCCAGCTCTCTGCCAAGATGTATATGTAAGTGTTTTTCTTTTATCAATAGTGTTCAAAATAGAAGCTTAATTCGATTCAATCCGAAAATTATTTTCTTTTGAAGACTGATTTCTTTACGTAAACTAATATCATCCTAGGATAATCAGATCTTTCTTTTCTAATTGCCTTCTTTCATTTATTAGTTATTAGATAAATCTATGTTATGTGCCATAGTTTTATTTATGTTATGTAAACTTTCCTTTAAACATATTAAAGAAACTTCTTTCTAAGCATGAATAGTTGCACCTAACGAATATATAGCCTATGTGTGTGTGTGCATGCATAGGCTGTATGTCCAAAACCTAATATTTTTTATTCGTGTGGTTAAAAATGTGTTAAGTTATTAACAAAAATACATAAAAATATTTTTACTCTCCCCTCAAACATCTTCAGTATCTCTTTTACCTCTTTAATAGCTTTATAACTTGAAACTAATATATGAAATAAATCTGTAATACAATATTCGCCATAGAAAATGTAACACCATGAAGCAGTGAATTTTGTTATCATGATACAGTGAGAGAATGTGATGAAAATTGAAACAAAAGGATAATGAGTGGGTAAATAAGTAATTTTATTTATTTGATGATAATTTTAATATGCAATAACAATGCAGGGGATCCGTAGGAAATATGATCACACCTTGCGGTGATACAAGTAGTGATCCTACGAAATACACATTGAATTAGCGTGTGAGTAGTTTTGTGAGGGATGGAAGCTCATACAGTTCGTCCTGCAATTGAAGCTGGGAAAGATCGTACAAATGATACTGCCAATCATGTACCAAGTAAAGAGATAGATTATGAGACAATGTAGACCAAGGAAGCAATTTAATATGCTGCAAAACTTTTCTGCTGATGAATGCCATGTGCTTCCGCACATTGTCCTGCAAGAAAATACCATTCTGCAGGCGCTGAATGTAAAGTACTCGAACCCAAACTGACTGCCGTCAATATGCCTCTTATGTCAACGAAGGAGGACCGACTGATGTCTGTCTGATGGCACACCAAACCATTATGCTATGTTAACGAGAGATATGGTGTTCAGAAATAGTGGTCAGATGGGCGCAGTTTTGCAGAATCTCCCCCGGCGATTATAAACTGAAAATCAGAACCGATACTCGTCCATGAACATCACATTGTGTCCTTCAATTGTCCAAGCGGTTTGGTCTCGACATCATCGTAATCTTTCACATTGATGGATCATTATCAACTGCAATCTCTGTAATGACCGAATTGTGTACAAATCATTTTCAATCAATCGTCCTGTTATCTCACATATAAAAGCATCGAAAACTGCTGGCATATTCCACAGAGTGTCGAGATTAGTTCATTGTGGGGGGGCACCGAATCCATGTGTTTGGTTGTACCTTTTAGTGAACCTTGTCTTTCGCTTCGCTTCGTATTTCGTTCTTCGAACCATCTGGTCCAAATTCCATGCACAGTGGACGCATCTACGTGCGTTTCAGCAACGATACGAGCTAAAAATTAACAGCTGTTTGTAAGCTTATAATTTGTTCACTTGAAAAACACGTCCGATTTGAAAACACTATCCACTGCTTTCGGTGTCATCGTCCAGGCAACTTTTACAAAGTACGTGTTTTTTGGAAGGTAGACTTCTGGAAATTTTGAATTCTCTATGCAATAGAGAATAATGATTGCTGATTCATCTGCCATTTTCTTCCCTTTAATACCGCGCTATAACCAGCTTGAATGTTTAGATCAACTACTTAACATGTTTAGCTGTGTATTCCCCGAATGTTTCATATTTATGTGGCTGAATCTTCATAGTGATGCATTTCCTACATGAGGTTCAAATCTATAATTTAATTAAATCCATATTGTTTCTTACTTAATTTACTTATTTGTAATTAGTTGCGTATTCTAGCACCCAGAAAGATTTATTCAAAATTACTCATCTTAATGATTCCCCCAAAAAATGAAGCTGTAGTGTATTCATTTAGGTAATATGTCTCTTAACTTTTTTTTTTCAATCAGTATCTAGTTGGCATGTTGTTGAACTATTCCGAAAATGATAAAAAAAAAATCACTACAGGTTCATATATAAGAAACATATTTTAAGAGCGTCTGGACATATTTATGATCATTCCTAAAAAACACAATTTTTAATGGTTATTTGATTGTAATATTTCATCTAAAAGAGTTAAAAATCGACAAGATGCATGAATGAGATTTGAAAAAAAAAAAAATTTATTTGCTATTATTGCATAAGTTTTACTAACGATCTATTTTGGATTAGAAAAAATGCATCTGCAATTTTTTTTACTATTTATAATTATAAATGAAATTGAGACTATGTATCTTTAACCGATCTTCTGAAACAAATGAAAATTTCTAAAGCTATAATCCTAATAATGTAATATATTCTTTTAAAGCTTTTGTAATCGGCAATATCATTTTGAACATTCTTTCTAACAAACTATATTGAAACATTTATAATGTTGTTGTTGGATAATAGATGGATGAGCAGAATATATTTTAAGACTATCTGAAAGTCTAAGTGCTTTTAAATTGTAGAAAAATTCCTGTGTGGATAAATAAATGTGCAGGCAATATCAAGTATAAAAATATCTTTAACAATTAAATGTAGATGTTATAATATTTTAAACTGTTAATGTATAGTAAATATGTTTAGTAAAAAAGTAGGACTATTATAAATGTACTCTGGTATTATTGGAGTATTAGGACACTTTCTACTATTAATATAATTTCATGTGTTGTCAGGGGGAATTCTCATTCCATGTAGAAATTTTTTCTGACACTTGCTATTGCATGCGTTATTGATCAGGAGTGATTAAGGACTATTGTTAGAGTTTTCTGAAGAGGTTAAGTGAAGAGTCTGCACTTAACCACAACGTTTGCATCACCCATTCTGATGGTAGGAAAGTCAGCTTCATATTTAGAGCTTTAGCTAGAAAGTCTAAACATTCATTGTCATCTATGTTGACATGTAGAGTCTATTGAAGACCACAGTATTTTCCTTTATTGTGGAATTGCTTAAGTAATATCTATAACAATAAAAAGAAAATTTATTCATACGTTTCAATCACAATACTTCCATTGTGTATTGTAGTACATTTGCTTATATACGATTGATGCAATTTACCATAGATTTGTTAGCAGAATATGTGTTTCCCTTACAGCCAGTGGATGTCCTGATATTCATGTACCTCATGGAACTAACTCTGGAGCGTGCACACCGGGAACTCCAGGACAGATCTGTACTATCACCTGCCAAACAGGATACACGCTTACCGGAACAGGAACCCTCATTTGCCAGACAAATGGACAGTGGTCTGGATCTACCCCCACGTGCGCAGGTTTATAAATGACATTGTTCTTTTTAATTATTGTTGTTCCACCAAAATTTATTTTCCCATTATTCTTTAACGAAACACATCTTTAAGTTTGGGTGCACAGTTGTTTGGTTGCATTGAGTGAAAAATATGTGTTATTTAGATAACTATTTACGCTATCTCAATAATTTAATTTTAAATATTAAGGTTTTTTTTAACAAGTAAGTGCTTGCTGCACTTGTAATTCCTATAGAAATGTAACATTTTTTTGGGTGCACATCTCACGCTAGCAATGTACTTGGACGCGACGTTCTAGTAGAACGTTTAATAAAGCTCTAAATTTCTCTTCTCTTTGAAAAATTTAGGTTGGATGAAATTGATCACACCTCTCCCAAAACCACGAGATATAATCTATAATCGAGAAAACAAAAATCTATTCCGTAACTAAAAAATTATAAGAGAAAGCCAAATTAAACAAAAGCAAAATTTAGGATAATAGAAATTCTGCAATTAGTTCTGTCCCATACTTTGGAATGGAATAATGTGAATTTATAACATTATTACTGATCCAACCATCACACGTCAGTGAATTGTATTATAATAAACTATTGTAACAAACTAAAAATCAGAAAATCAAGCGTAGAAAAGAGAATAAAGTTAACACAGTACCTATATATATATATATATATATATATATATATATATATATATATATATATATATATTAAAAAAGGCTATTTAAAGAATTTGGATTGTTGCAAAAAAGTAAGCATCACTGTAGTAAATATCCAAAAAGTCAAAAATAGTTTTTCTGTATTCATGTATTGGCTTAGAAACTCAGGTAATTCGGTTCCGTAACGAACGTGACTCAACCACTAATATTAACATCATTTGATTAAGAACTTAGCTTTTACTTTTCTTTTCAGTTCGTTCATGTCCAGCATTGCAACCCCCAGCTTCTGGTGGTAACTCCGGATCGTGCAATCCTGGAGTGGTTGGCCAAACTTGTTCTTTTTACTGTAATACAGGATACAATTTAGTGGGTCAGGCAAATTTAGTGTGTGGAAGCAATGGACAGTGGTCCACAAATCCTCCACAATGTGCAGGTATAATCTAACATTTATCTACAGGGATTATATTTTACCTTTACAGGATTTGTACCATATTTTTTGGTTTTTTAATTATACGTATTGTTTGTTTTTCGTTAAATTTAATACTTCAGCTTAAGTGTCTGGTAATGCTAAATAATCCAGGCATTTTATTACTTAATCATATGTCAGAAGGGGACGTATATGAGGTTAATGATAGCAGCTTTTTTATGATTTTTCTAACATTATAAATATACAAACTATAGCTGCGTCGTATTACCTACACAAAATTCAAATTTAATTTAATTCACATGATTACATATTCTTCAAAAGTCTTAAATGCTATGTAAAGTATACACATGTAAGAAAATATAATTTAAGGTAAGAAAATACAAAAGAATTATTTCAAATATTAAAATACAAAATATTAAAAATACAAATAAAATATAGAAATACATTAATGCAATATATGACATTTAAAAAGGACTTGTAGTTAAATCTTTGAAAATTGGCATACAATTTGTTAAAGAATTTTTCTGGTGTCACAATGCCTGAAGTACAGTGGGACATCGTAAAGTATTAATCAATAAGAATCAACAGACAGAAATAAAATTTATTCTGGATAGTAATTGATTTTTATGTATATAGATTGATTTCAATCTGTTGATTACTACAATAAAGGTCTTCAAAGGTAAAGAAACACCGAGAGAAATATATGACCCTGAATGGAAGCTATGTAGAAAATTCTTAAGAATACTACATAAAAATTAAGTTTATAGCTTGATTTTTAGTAATAATTAAACTTTAAGAAAATCTGGAATAATAATTAGAACTTTATGATATTGTTTCTTCAGCTTACAACTCTTTTTGAAACCAAATAAATCAATATTAATAACAATAATTGACAACATTATGTACATATGGATCAATTAATATGTGGGCAAAATTTATACAGATATCTCGGTTATTTCTTAGTAATAAGCATCAAATAAATCCTTGCTCGTTTATTTCCTGTCCTTTAAATTTTACAATCGTTTGAATTCAGTGGCATTAAAAGAAAATACCTCATGAGTTTGAATTATATTTCAACAGGACAAACAGGATGTCCAGATCTCAATCCTCCTGCAAATGGCGCTTTGTCTGGATCCTGCCGACAGGTTGCGGTGGGTCAAAGTTGTACCTTTTCCTGTCAGGCTGGATACACTTTAGTTGGACAAGCTACTCTCTACTGTCAAACGGGAGGCAGATGGTCTTCGAATACACCCTATTGCAACAGTGAGTATGGATAGTGATTTGATTTACTTTAAGGTTGCTTTATAGCTACCCTCATTAATATCTTTTAGTGGTGACGGAACTCGTAATTCTGAATACAGGTCAGATAACATGTATGATACCTGAATGGAGTCTTCTTGCTAGCTATGTCATGACTTTAATTTGCATGATGAGTTTCATTAAACGTGCAATAGTAAACTTTACTGTGATCATTTCATAGTATGGCTAAACATTTTTAGGATTGAGCACATAAATAAAACAGTAAGTGCAGTGAATAAAGTTTTACCATCAATTATTCTGCGTATGATCTTTGTAAAAGCTATGCATTGCGTTTGGCGTGATGCTTGAGCCTTTCCACACCCTTCTAGAATGTCTCGAAACATTATCTTGCATCGCCGATATTGTTGTCCTTCTAGCTTCAATAATGTTTCGGAAACAGAAAGTAATCTGTCAGTACAAACTGTATTCTCTGACACTGTATTCTCTGGTATGTCCAGAGAATATAGTGTCACACAGCTATATTTATTTTGTCAAAAGCTTACGAATAGCATCTGAACTGTGAGAAAGAGGATGCCTTCTCATACATTAACCATTTTTGTTTTGTTTTGCTTTCTGTTACGTCCAGACGCACTAGTGTAATGTGTATCAACAATTGATACACTATTTCACTGGAGAACTTTGCATTCACTGTTTGTCCTTCAAAAACGAATTCCAAAGTAAATCATTTTTCTCAGTAAATGTGCTATCGATATGCCATCACTTGACATTTTGGAAAACGATGCTTCTTCACCTTAAACGAGTTTGGATTAACTCATTCCACATCCGAACACAAACACACAAACAATCGATCGAGATAAGCAATCATATATATATATATATATATATATATATATATATATATATATGCGTGTGTGTGTGGGTAACACGCTGCTTCATGGACGTACAGTTTTAGGTGTAGTAGTTCGTGAACAATTTATGACTTTGGCAAACTTATTTCTTATATCAATACTGATGACTATTTACTCAGAAGTATGCACACACGGAAGCAAGACAAACACAGATGCGAAAGCAGCGGATAATACATGCGCAGAGCTGGCGAAACACTCTACGATGGATAGAAAGAATCTGAAATCAGTCCCAGAAATGCTGTGTTTTTACATATTATGAACCTTTTAAAAGTTCACGAAGTATCACACGATTCGAAATTCGCATGCCAGTTGCTCAATTCTAGTTGCTTAATGTGAGGAGTGATAAAATAATTGACATTATAACTTTGGATAAAAACATTGGTTTCAGTTACTTGATTATTTGTTTTAAGTTGATATTTATTAAGAGAAATGAAGTTGCATTATGTCTAAGATGTCTTAAGACCGAAACGAATTTAAGAAGAACTATCTCAGGACAATTACATTAGGAAATTATTAGAAATATATCTTTTTTGAAATAGTCATGTCGTTTTATACATATTTGATATTATTTACTTGTTAATATTTCTGAAATATGCATAATTTGAACAATATATAAAATAGCATGATAGAGTTTATCATCTGATAAATTTATACATATTGCTTAAAAATTAGCAGCAGTTATTTTCGTTTTTATTCAGCTGTAAAAAATTGTTCTAAGTGCATTGTTTGAGATATTTGTGCCAATGGTGATAAAAATTTATTTAATTATAAACTTCACAAAATGACAAGAATTCTAATAAAATTTCAAATAATTTGCATTCTAAATTTTCTAAACGTCATTAAAACTGATGAAGAGAAATACTTTTGTCTGAGAAAACTTTGTAAAATTCGTAATCATTAGTTCTTTTTATTATTCAAAGGTGCATAAGAAGGCGGCAAATGGAAATGTGAGAGTTATTTATCATCCTAATGTGTAAAAAAGGTTATTTTTATTACTATGTTTCCAGAATAAACTTTAACTTAGATCAAACAACACAAAAATTATAACTAATTAAAACGTTTATACAGTTGAAACATTTTAAAAAATTGAATGTTATTGTTTTCAATGTATTTTCAAAGTCTTTTAAAAAGGTAGGAATTCAGTAGTATCTTAATCAAAGATAGACTATTATAGAATATTTCTAATGTTTTTAATATACGAATAATGTTTCTAATGCTAATGCTATAAAATATCTCGAATGATCTGAATAAATTGTAAAATACTTTGAATAAAGTATGCTTTAATTTTAATAAAATGTAAGATACTTTCGATAAAAAAAAAATACAAAATATTCGGAAAAGAATAATGAATATTTTCTCATAATGTTGCCAGTTTCGCAAATGTTTAATCGCTTGTAAACGTCTCGAATGTTAAAGTTATTTAAAAATATTATTGCGTGAGATATTCTGTATAATTTTTCTTCTGTTTTCACTCCTGATGCCTGTTAAAGTACTACGGAATGTTTAAATGTTGTATTGGTACACAATCCAAGCCCTAAACTTATAGGAAAAGCTTGATTTTACTTCAAACTAGCATATTTCGCTCATTCTACTGAAGGAAAAGATAAAGTCATTTTCATTGTATATTGAGTACTTTTTCGTATGAGTAACTTTCATAGATTTTACTACTTTTAGTTCTATTAAATTTTAGACGGAATACGTAGAGTGGATTAAACGTTACTGACATACTTTAAATTTTAATATAAAATCGACTAATTAGCTTTCAACAGTATGGTTTGGATCATCATGCTACCTACGCTGAAAAATTTAGTTTGTGCAAATAAAAAAAAAACGCTTTGAATTCCTCCCTTATATGGTGCCACATAACCTTAAATTTAGTTGGTATACGGGCTTCATTTTGAAAAGATTAGTTACGAAGTTGTAAATCAGAAAGGAAGAGTCGAGGCTCGTTTCACAAGGGGTACATTTTGAAATATGATATTTGCTTTGCACATATAAATAGTGTGAAAATACATAAGGTTTGTGCATTTGTTTCTACAAAATAAATTTTCTAAAGCCTTGATGAAGAGTGTTATTTTTGCGATTTTTACAATACAATGCCTCCTAAGGACAAAATTGACGCTACGTACTTTTATATTTGTTCATACAAAACTTTCTATCGAGGGAAGTATTTTGATCCAAATCGCACTCTCGTAAGCCAGTTGATTGATTTTATATTAAATTTTCAAATGTGACAGTGATTTTTGGCCCAACTTATATATCTGTCTGTTTTGAAACTTAATTGTGTGTGAACAACATTAGAAATCTTATAGAATTCCTATATGTACACTTCTTCAAATTAAATGCAATAAAGAAAAGATCACTTTCAGAAGTTTAAGTAATTACAAGTCTTATATATTCATTTTGTTTTGTTCATATGCATGTATGTAAAATGAAATGTCTTCCCACACACAGCTCAGAATTCGAACTCGAATTTCAACCCACATCTTCTCATTCGATCGAGCTAAAATCTTATACACAAATATAACTCCGGTAGCAATGCAATACTATGGTATGCTCAAACAGTGTCGAATTTAGTAGTGGTTGGGGTCCCGGCTTTGCACATAATAAACGTTCAATTGAGCTGAAATTTTGCACATACGTATGGCTTCTTTTATTCTTTATGAGAGTATCATTCCGTTGTAACAAATACTCTAATAATATACATATTTACTTATTAAGCTTAAATAATAGTTCTTTTTTTAAAAAAATTCCTTCCTCTTTACGGTGTTTATCAGGAGCAGCAGCCACAACTTGTTCTAGTCTGGTTGCCCCGGACCATGGTTATATGCTCGGCACGTGCTCTCCAGGCAGAGTTGGTGAGACGTGTGTCTTCACATGTGATAGTAATTATGTCATCAGGGGGCAAAGGACACTGACCTGTGAATCAGGTGGATACTGGTCATCAAACCAGCCTCGATGCGAAAGTAAGAATTTACTTATCTCATCATATTATTGTTCTCCATACTCGATATAACTGTTTAAAAACTAAGCGTGTCATGCATCCTTTCAACAGTGACAGCTATTCACTGATTATTCGGTATTGAATACTGAATCGATACTTATAAATTATTCAATTCTTATAAATACAAGGATAGCTATGATTACTCAATATTTCCAGAGGCAGTGATAATCATTGATTATACAATATTTAAATAGGTGTACTGATAGTTAATTACTAAGCAATACTCATAGGTGCATAGATAGGTATTAATTATTCATTATTTACAGACGCATTGATAATAATTGACTATTCAATATTAATTAAGGTACGGATTATTATTGATTATTGAATATTGATAGGTGAGATTATCGTTACTAATTATACATTAATGGATCATACTAATGATAATTATGGATCGTTTAGTGTTGAAAGCTGAATTGGAATTATTTAATAATAATTACCGAACTAATATTTATCATTCTGTACTGAACTGTGTGAAAGGTACTGATTATTCAATATTGATATATTCTAGTAGATAATAATTGATTATTCAGAACTAATATATGAATTAATTGGCCAATAGTGAAGATGAGAATAAATATCTTCATAAATGCTTTTTTTTTAAAAAAAAAAAGTTATTTAGAAAACTGCATAGGTATCAGGAGTATTTTATATTTTAGCTCAAATTTAAATAGTTAAATAATTAAGTAATTTTCTAAAAATGTTATCATAATGCTAATCATGTGATAACAAAATAAAATCAGATTATTGTAACAGTTAGAGCAGATAATCTTTCCGGGCTTCCTACAGTAGTTGGAAAGTATCAACTAATTAAAAAATTCAAATTCTTAAAAATGTAAACTACAACTGGCTCAACGTTAGTTCTGATGTCGATGTTATTCAATTTGAAGTCTTAATTTTCAAATAAATTATTGAGAAAGTTATATTGAGACTTGCTGCATTTATCAAATGGTACATTTCGCTTGGAAAGTTTAAGGTAAATCATTCTCTATGTTTGAAATACATACTTTCAAATTCAACTTCTATAACATATTGATTCGATTCTATAAGTACAAATTTTAATTTTGCTGATACCTTAATGTTTGGTTCAAAAAAGACTTTTAAAAAATATATTTCGTTCGAGAGATGATAAAATGAAATTTTGAAGGGAAAAAGCATTCGAAGGTGTCTTCTAATGCATTTGTATAAATTTTTAATACACACATATAAATATAGTATCTTTTTGTAATATTTATTCTTGTTTTTTGAAACGGAAAGTATTTTTTAAATTTTATATTTTTACAAAATAATTCTTTAAAACTGAGAGTCTCCTCAAGTTTCAATTAAAATTCCATCAAGAATTCCTTAAGTTTCAATTTCAATGTTGCTTAATATGTGACATATGAATTAAACATGATTTCGAAAAAATGTAAAGTCTACTTTCAGAATGATTATCAAATAAGAAAATATCATTGATCGATACAGTCCTTTCACAACTGTTTAAAAAATATCCGACTGTCAAGTGTTTTGTTGCTTCTGTTTTATTATTATTATTCCATATTTTTGAATTTCATGCATCCATTTATAAGACGTTACCAATGAAATCCTAGGCATTTGATAATAGACAAAATTACAACTGTAACTTTGAAGTTACGAAAACATATATCTCAGAATTAATTATTTATCCTCTCTAAGCTCTAGTCGTTGTTGTAATGGACACTTCCGATAGTCTTTTTCTGACAGACACGTAGGTCTGTTACCTCTACCAATACGCCTCATGATTTTGAGTCGAGAAACGATACTCTGCACGAACCCTTTTCCACATCCACTTTACGCTAATGAGAGGACTTTGAATTTCAACATATTCAATTACTACCAACCGCTTTACTTTACTCCGATCTATACAAAACTAATAATGAAGCTCTACCTAGTCGATGGGTAAACAACAGACTCATCAGTGAAAAAGAGAATTTTGTTAAAAAAATATTTGGTAAAAATTACTCATATGTAATGATGGTCTCATGTGTCAATACAAATTTAGGTAAATATTTGTCTTTCTCGATAACGATAAAATTTCGCTTTGAGTATGTGATTTTGAATGAAGGTAAATTATATAACTAGAGTCAAATGCCATCTATCTTTAGAATTAATAACTATCTTTTGAAGTTTAGTGCCAATGCTATATAATAGATGGCAGCACGGTATTGATCAAGAAACTAGTTTCCAAATAAAGATTTGACATTTAGAATGCCTAGTTCACTTTCTGAGATGAAGATTGTTTCAAAATATATTTTAGAACGTACATGATTAGATGCACATGTGAACCCAACTCATTCTAAATTCGTATTTCGTAACACATTTTTAGGAAAGAAAAGGTTGAAATCTTTAAAATCCAATAACAATAGTTAAAAATTAATATCCATACGGAAGCTAATTGAAGCCATATTTCACTAGATAGTTAAATTAGATACATTATGTATAAATACACACACATTTCACATGGAGAATATTTTACTGAGAAATCCATCACCTTTTAAACAAGAAATATATTTTTGGAATGTTGAGTATGCGTATTTAAGCTTGGTGTGCAGTTGTCTTATTTATGTATTATAGTGTATTAAAAAGATATTTTCCTACTCTGAGATGGAATATGTTGAAATAGTTCTTTGTAAAAAGCTGTAATATAGGTAAAAATCTCCAATACTTAAGAATGGATATTTCGTATAGATATTGTTCCTATTTTAATCTCTCACATTTAACAAATAATTTGCAAATATGTATTTAAATTTGGGAAAGAGATATATCTTCGGTAACTTTTCAAAAATTAAAATCTTATCACACTTCCGCAGATTTCTAAAACATTTCTTGAATTTCAAGAAATTTTCTTCTAGAAATGAATATATATATATATATATTTACGTCGAAGCGAAGTATTCTTTGTTGTTTTGATAATGTACAGAGAAGAATTTTCAGTCCAATGTTTG